>PVLD010005325.1:0-113433 GCA_004027595.1 Dinomys branickii | reverse complement strand
GGCTTTCCCACGTCTCGCCCCGGCAGCCTGGTCCGCCCTACCACATCTCCCCCGGCATCTCAGAGAAATACGCCCAGTTTAAACTTCCCAGCCGAGGTCCCGGCATTCACGCTCGCCAAGTCTGTCTCGAGCTGGTGGTGTTTATTAAGGAGGTTCGCTCCCTTGCTGCTCACCTGGTCGCCATCTTCCCCGGAACTCCTTCTTTGGAATATTAAATCATATACATACAGAGAGATGATGCACACACACATGTATAAATAATAATGTATTTTGTCATTCTCATTCTAAGAAAATGTCACTTAAAGTATTTAATTGCTATAAAAAAGAAAGTGCATATACAAGCAAACAGCTTATTTATTTGCCAACAATTACAGTACTCACCTGCGTGGCATGCATGCAGCTTTGGGTTGATCCTTACAACCAGATGGGAAAATAAATTCTTTTAAAAATACTTTTCTTACTGAAAATAAGATTACATATTTTGTCATTTTTATCTGATCACACAACTGACAAATACGCAGGAGAAGAAAAAGAGCCTTCTGTCACTTGACATCAGAGAGGTCACTCTATTCTCTTTAACCTTTTACTCTCTGTAACCTTTATTCCCTTCTTGAAAATCTACAATGGTCGGGTGAGCAAAAGATAGTCACTACTCAACACAGAATGACAGAATCCTTAAAAGAAATCCTTAAAGAAGCCAAACCACTATAAATAGAAATTAGGACATGCACTATATGACAACAGTAACTCTTAAGTATTGTATGTATGAAAGGGACCAAAATGTCACACACACTCACCATCATATCTACTCATCTTCCCTGTCCAAACAAGATCTTTTGAAGAACTTAAAATCAAGAATTTTATTCTGGCTGAGGCAAAAGAGAGGTTTCATTTCAAACTTAAGTCTAGCACAGCAATGCTATTTGCCTCAAAAATAAGGATACAGTACCTTTTCTTAAAATCTTACTATATAATTTAACTGCCTCTATAAGAAGCAAAAACGTTTGAATTATAAACTCTGGAGGGAAATCTAAAATAATGGTAAAATAAGGTCTAAAAACTGATACACTTTTTGCATTAAAATATTCAGGGCTAATTGTGATTTCAGCATTTGTTTTTATCCTTGCTTTGTTCATTAGCCAAACTTAAACACTTCTCATCTCCTTCCATGAAAAAGGGTCCTATTATGTTTCTGGAAGCATGGGCAGGGTTCCTCAAAGCCTAATTTTAAGGTCTTAATTGGCTGAGGCAATGGAAGACCATACAAAGCCCACTTCACAGAGAACGGTAAGATTGCCAGGTCACTTGAGAACAGATGAAGAGCTAACTGGAAGCTGTTGCCGAAATCTTACACAGTGTTCTGGGAAGTTTTACCAAATAGTAACTTACACAGAATGGAACACAAGCATCCATCATCATAACACAGCACTCCGAGGGACCTAAGTTGGAGTGCAGAAACAGAACGATTATAACACAGAGACAGTTATCTTCACTTAATGACTGCACATCTTCATAGGCCAGGTGAACTTCAGGGTGACTCGATAATGTGATGGGCTGTGACACATGCTGTTAATTTCAAATATTTGGTCATATCTTCTCAAGGCCTGTAACTACCAAGAACCACGTGCTCACACTCCAAGAGGTTTACTACGTGCTAATGCTTTTGTTCATTTGGTACCACCAGACCTAATCTATTTTTGCAAGGGCAGATCTGAAATGTAAATCATTTATTCATCCATTCACCCACTACCCAACATTCGTGGTGACAAAAGACACTTAGGACATAGAATAAAATTATCTTGGTTCTCAAATAGTTTAACATGTAATAACATAATGACTAATAATTTCTAACACATAATAATAATACCCAATTTGGAATTATTTTAATTAAATTAATTCTCTTTTCATCAACTCTAAAGACTGCTGGTAGAGTCCCAAAATAAACAGAAAACAGAGGCCAATGTTTATTTGTGAAATTCAAGATTCTATCAAAAAAAGAAAGTTAAGGATCTGGAATTAACCTATGAAAAGCTTTCTTATTATTTTGTGTTCACATTAACAACAAAGACATATGCTTTTAAAAAATGACATGTTATACATTCAGGTTTACAATGAGAACTTAATTACTGATTTCTGTTTACTATCAAAGGCCCAACAGAAAATTCAGACACTTCCTGAAGTTTCAATATGGTGCTTATACATTTTATCTTACACAAGCTCCATGTTTCCTTGTTGCTGATGTTTGACGACAGTTCTCTGTGAAATTCATCATTTGTAATTATGTACTGTTGCCAGCCTACTCTTGTTGTACCTGCTGGTTTGTTCCTTTGTTCATTTATAATTTATGCAACAACATCTACAATATGTTAGTTTCCAAGAAAAGGAAAACTAATGTGCTAGTTCTCATTAAATTCTACTGCTACTTGCTCTATTACACACTGAATGTATTTGTTTATTTGTTTTCTCTATTGGCCACTGGAATTCAATTCCTAAATTTGGGTTTACTCTGTCACACCTTTTAACTTCTGCAGATTTTCTAATACCAGGGACTGAACCCATGGCCTTTACACAGAGCTACAACCCCAGCCTTCGTTTATTATTTATTTTCAGAATGGGTCTCACTAAGTCACTAAGTTGTCCAGAGTGGGCTTGAACCTGTAGGCCTCTCCCCCTAGCCTCCCAGGCCGCTGGCTTTACAAGTATAGAATGCCACACCTACCACTTCCCCAGATTTTGTACTGGAGAAAATTTATTCATCCTTTATTTCTATAATTTATCCCACAATGCCCATCCCCTTTATTTCAAGTAAACTTCAAAAGAAATGACTCAGATCTGATAAAATTAAATATATAAGCCAGAAAATTCCTCTATTCCAAGAATTATGATATGCTAGAATTTGGTAAAAGAGGAAGTCCATGTTGATCAGAGAATACCATAATGCACAAAGTTAAAATCTAAGAGATTTGGAAAAAATATGCAGCATTAAAAAAAGGAAGTTAAAAAAAACTGGAAGTCTTATATGGTATTAATTCCAATTGATTAACTTATAAGGGAAAATCAGACATTATTGGTCAGCTATATTTGTAAATCTTTTGGAAACTACAAATAGGGCAAATGAGACCTGAAGAAAACTTATCCCTCGAAAATAATTCTTGCCTAGTAAACCCTTAAACAGTCTCTTAGGGCTGGGGATATAGCCTGGTGGCACGACTGCCTCCCTGACCAGTACAAGGTCCTGAGTTCAATACCTGGTACCCCCCCAAAAAAAAACAAAAACAAAAAAATTATCTTATTCCAGTCCACCAACTGAATAAAACAAGGGTGGGGCAGTATAAGTTACTATCCATAAAACTAAATAAAAAATTATATATAAAGTCCTTGGTGCGCCTGTGGACAACTCACATGCATCTGAACTTTCCCTTCCCAGTCTCTGCATCCCCCAAAGCAACTCCTTTCTTCTTTTTTTCCCTTGCAGTTTAGAAACCAATAGACATTTATCTCTTATTACTGTGACAGCCATCAGGTGTCTGAGCCAAGGCAACAGGAGGTTATAAAATCATATTCATAGGGAAACCTTTGAGCAGCAGAAAGTGGGAACAACATTATAAGTGTTCCTTTTGTATACAATTTATATGCCCTTAGGGCATTTACAGTGTGTCCTTGACCTAGAAGACAGAAGGAAATACACTTTTAGTGGTTGCTTTCTTTGAACGCACTCAAACTGCATTTACAAAAATAATTTTAGAACCAACTAGAGCCACTGCATCAGCAAGTCTTTCCTGTTGTAAAACATGAGCCTGTAACCATATAGTTCTTCTCATACTTTATAAGTAAATTTTTTGTGCACTCTTTTTTGTCCGAATGAGAGCTTTAAATTCCCTAAAAGCAAAGAGTATGTCTCTTTCACAGATGGAATTCAATGGAACATCACACACTTAAAAGATACTACTAGGCAGTCAATGAAAACGAGTCACTTTCTGCCTGCAACAGCTCGCCTGAGTAAGGCAGGCAGTTTTATTAGCACAAGTCGAACATGAGAAGAAAAGTGAAAACCATACAGACAAATGTGCTAGACAGTCACAGATCTCACTTCATGTTTCTGGGGCTGGGGGTATAGCTCAGTGGCATAAGCGCTTGCCTGGCAAGTGCAAGGTCCTGAGTTCGATCCCCGGTACCGGAAAAAAAAAAAAAAAAGAAACTATCATTTCACATTTCTGCCCAGATAATAATATGAATAAAGAGACACTCCAAGGAGAGAGACAGAGGAAAGAGAGTGAGGATAGTTTAACAAGATTATCTCTGGGGCTGAGATGCTGAAAAGTAAAATGTTTAAAAATTGGAAAGTTTAAATGTGGGAAAGAGACATAATGAGGTGCTCCTACAGGAAAATTGTCCTGAAGAAAGACCGCATCGAAAGTACAAATGAAAAATAAACTAGAAATTGGATGGAACTAGAGTGTGGACAAGAAATAAGATGCCTACTCTCCTCTGCCTGGTCATGAAGGGGTGGAGACTGAAAGACCCATTGTGATTGAAAAACAGCTGTACGGAGCTCAGGCTACGTGGAGACATGCACCTGAGGCTAAACAGCATTTCTTTATGTTTTGTCTGATGCTGACCTTATACCATAATTTACACAAGAATGGGGCTACAATTTGACCCAGAGGAGGAAATCATAAAGAAATGACAGGGCATATTAGTTTAAAGTGGAATAAAGGTCAATTTATGGTACAGTAAAATAAGAAATAAATATAAAAGCTTTGCACGTAGAAGCTCAGAAGTACAAATAGCCACCCTGGCTCGCTCCACACGTCAGAAGCACCCATACAGTCGAGGAGAGAGCAGGCAAATCCTAAAGCAACCATTGGCCAAAATATTCATTTTAATTGTTGGGTTCACAGATTCCAAAAGGCAATAAAGAGGATGGGTATGCACTTGTAGGGGAATTGTGTAAACAGCAATAGTGTAGAATTCAAATCTGAAAGGTAGGAAAACACCCTAATTCTTATTTATCAACTCATTCCTAACACATTTATCAAAGCTTTCTATCCTCTCAATAGTTGATTAAGTGGTTTTCTGTCTGGATTATTTATAGTCTGTCTAGATCTGCTTCTATTTAAGTAAAACATTAGGATAAGCATATATGCAGATATGAAACTACAAAAAAGTGTAAATGTGCCACTAGGTCAGATCTGCATTCTCTAGCTGGTGTGTAACCACACAGTACACGCAGTTCTACTCTCTGCCCCCGAGAGCTTTGTTCCCTGCCCTTGTGGATGCACTCTTGCCACCCACACTGAGCGAAAAGGTCTTCAGGTGTGCGCTCAGTCCTGCGGGTAAAGCCCTAGGGCAGGGCACAAGCCACGTCCCCTCCTGCGCTCCTTTCACTGATAAGCAGGTTCTGCCTCAGACTGATCTTTACTTATTATTTTGAAAGAAAAGGCTCCTTCTATTCCTCCTGTACAGCTTATTTTTTAAGAGTAACTTTTACAGGAAGAATGCTTGCTTGGAAAGAGATATTTCAAAGTAATGGTGTTTACGTCTCCTTTTTTCCCTTCATGAACACCACGGCAATAAATATATTTTTCTATTGTGAGAACAGGTGAGCTCAGAAGTCACAGTGGCCACTTTCTCTTCATTCCTGTGGCAGTTAGGAAGATTTTCTCAGGGTATGTAGAAATTGTTATGGACAAATATAAGTTAATTTTATTATTTATCAAGTGGAATGTTAAATTATTATTTGCTCTGTCCTGAAGAAGGTTTTTACAGGAAGATACAAATATTAAAGAATACTTGAATTAGCTGGATCTTTGACTTCAAGGCCTAAGAGACTGTGTGACTTGAACACACACCTCTGTAGAGTGTACACATTAAGAAGTCATAACCACAGAATGGCCAAAAGCAGGATCTGCCCCGAATTACACAATAATTTTAAAAGTAATAAAATTAACTCTACATTTTCCCACAATCATTACATTTCAATGCAAATGAATCATACCATACAGGTATCACCCTGTGTATCTTTGACAGAATCTTCCTCACTGCCACAGATGTTATAGTTTTAGTGATCTCAGGGTCTTAAGCATTCGTAGGCACTAGCAAAATTCTCTCAACAGTAATTTGCATATTTTTTGTTAAAATGAAAATCCTCTTTGATGTATGTTGGATAACTCAATAGGCAGAAAGAAGACGGTAGACAGATGTTCACTGGGGGTATCTGCTGGAACAGCGCGAAAGAGAACCTTTTAGAGATTTCAATGATAAAAACAGCCCGCTGCAGCACGTGTGCCAGATGTTTGCCGTCACTGCCCTGGAACTGCACCTGGGTGTGCCAGTGTTTTAGCAAACCCCTTCAGGTAACACTTGAAACTGTATGTACTGGGCTGGAAATATAATTCAGGGATATAGCACTTGCCTAGCATGCACAAGGAACTGCATTAGATTGCTAAAGCTACAAAAATAAAAATTTAAAATCAATTGTAAATACCTGTTTTAAAGCCAATGCATGCAGTGTACGCAAAATATAAAGTGAATGTGAATGTTTAAATTTCAAAACTTTATGTGTGGCTTTTGTTACTATTACAAATAAAACATCTGTCATCCTTAAAAAATTTTTTCAAAACTTTGTTAAAATGAAAGACACATTGTTATTAATTCCCCTCAAAATATTCTCCCTTCCTTTGAATATATGCGCACCACTGATGTTACCACTTTCTGAGGCAATTCTGGAGTCCTACTTTCGTGTGTTGATGAGGTGTGATTAAAAAAAACAATACGTCCAGCGAGTGCTGCCGCCCTGTGCCCCCAGCGGAAAGGCAGGTTTGGAAACACAACAGGACAGTGCATCTCCACCCACCTCACTCACCGGGCTGGGCGATGTGTGACTCCGGGCTCTTCCTCCAAAACAAAATGACCAGGAAAGGGAGAAGCTTTGAATCAACTCAGACCATTAAAGCAGGCACTACAGTGCAATAAACTATACCAATGAGAATTTCCAGAACTGTTTTAGACAGCGGCAAGAACACTGAAATGAGTCTCTTCAAAATGAGGAAGAATTTTTGAGAGGGACAAATGGCAAACTTTTATTGTACTAATATATTAAATTTAAGTATTCACCATATTTTCTGATCACACCATGTATTTTGAAAGCTTTCAAGAGTCAAATTTGTCATGAATATCGAAGTATAAGATAGCCAGATAGAATAGTTTTTAGAAATAGCTCATTCAGTGGGATTTTTCACAGCTGGCCAAAAAACTAATTGGTTATCCTGAAAACTGTATTATTCTTTAATTACTCCAAATTTTAATAACACAACAAAAAGGTGGGATCCTAAGTGACCGATTAAGAAGTTATCACTTCTATGGTACAGGTACACATACAAAAAAGATTGACTTTCTTTCGGTAAAGAAAAGTTGTTGTTTCTGGAGGACTAAGATTAGCACAGGAAGTCTACACAGAGAGGGAAGACGGGATATGTGGGAGGAGACAAGGAAAAGTCTGTGCGGTCACTAGCCGCAATGGACAAGGAAAAGGGGAAAATGCAATCATTCTTTCATATCCTGAATGTACAGATGGGTTTTCATGCTCTCAGGAAAACTCAAGTTAATAAATTAAGAAACTTTCTCTATACCGTTCTTTTATTTTCAAATATTTCCACTTAAAACTTCATGATACACGAAGTTTGTTTTCAGCAAGCACATCTGATACCTAAACAAGCTGGATCCCAACTTAATTTGCAACAAAGTATAAGTAACCTTCAAGCACTAAGAATTCAATCATTACGTTCCAGACCTCAAATGTCCCCCAAAGTCTCCGGTACTCAGAGGTGGGGTTTTGGAAGGCGAAGGAGAAGGAGGACGCCACGCTCACCAGCGGCTGAAGGCGCCGCTAGGAGGGAGGCAGGCGGGCGGCCTAACGGAGCGCGGTGCAGTCCGCCCTCCCCAGCGCCTCCCTTTGCTCTCTGCTTCGCGGCTGCCCTGGAGTGTGTGGCTCTCCTCTGCTATACTTCTCTACCACGTGCTTTCTGTGCTCAGGTCAATAAACATCATCCTGAAACCCCTGAAAACCGTGAGCCAAAATACACCTCTCTGCTTGGAAATTGTGCGCTCAGGAATTTTGCCGCAGAAGGAAGGAGACTAATGGGGTCATGAACTGAAGATTAGATAATGTTCTCAAATTATCAAATAAAGTACTCTTCCATTTTCTCTAATGATCGACATCACCTACCTAAACAAGCTGGAGATGGTGTCAAAAGAAAATAGTAAATGATTTTTAAAACACTAACCAGAGTCTTGGGGAACGGGGGAGATAGGAGAAATAAAAAAAGATTATGTGATATGTACACATAACAACTTTTCAAGTTGAATATATAATTATTACGTATCCCAAAATATAGTAATAAGAAATTATAGCATACTAAAAAATAAAAATTAACCAGAGACTAATAAATGAAGAAATTATACTTAGAACTCATTCCCAAATTACTTCAGCATAGTTCAACATTATACTCCAACATGTAAGAGAAAAAAATTCCTTTGCCTTGTCCATGAACTAAACAATAGTAGCTAATACTTCTATAAATACCATGACTGTCCATTATTCTTTCAAAAAGAAAAGTCTGAAAAACTGATATAATATGAGGAACAAGTTATATACGAAGAATGAGTTAGTGTGTGGCTAGGCAAATCAGTAAGTAACATGTAAACAAATGAAAACTGATACAATCTTACTTTTGCCCTACATGTCAGGAAAAATGCCTGTAGTCCCCAAGCCCTTACTTTGCTTCTCCCACAAATGAATTCTAAGAAATTATTTTGTGTTCATCCATCAGCCACTAATTTCAGAAGTAGCACAGAGAAATCAGTGTTCCCAGAACACTGGGAACAGAAAAAGCTAAGGAAAAAGACATAAAAAGAAAAAACGTTGAGATCACCACCCGTGAACTCCTGGAAGTACAGAGTGCAATTTTTAAGAAACAGTGCCTTGAACAGAAGAGCAATTTTGAAACAGTGGAAAAAGAAAAGCTAAGTCATATCTCTGTTACATAGTAAAATAACTTATCCTCAGGAACGCATAAACCCAGAAGCATGGATTCATGTTATACCAGATTCATCTCTAAATGAGCACTATTCCTTGGAGTTCCTCTATCTCATAGACACGTACTTGGGAACTAGGTTGCAACTATATATAGCTAAATATCCTACAATTTGGTTTACACACCCAAGACATACACAAAACCAGGATTCACATTTAAATTTTAAAAAATAAATTACAGAAAAGGTACATTGCCAAGAATAATGAGCTAAGTGTGTTCTAAGCAAGCAGGAGTTTTCTGACGGGGGTTAATCCAACGGTTTTGTTTTTGTTTTTGTTTTTTTTGTTTTTTTTACTGTACTACAAGTTTGATTTAAATATTTGCTGTATATCGAACCACATTGACAAATTGTTTGCAGCAATTTCTGTCAAAAAAAAAAACACCAGATCTGGTACCATATGAGTTCTGGCTCTTTCCCCAAGTCAAAATGATTCAGAAAAGATAAACGTTCGGAATCACATTCAGGACTTTGAGGCAAATGAAACAACACACTAAAAACGCTCAGAAAAAGACCTGTAGAGGTGCTTCGGAAAGCAGCAAGAACGGCGAGCCAAGCGTGTTCAGGGTCAGTGGCGACGTGTCTCTCTCACTGCAGTCAGGTTTTGAATTAAAAAAACAGGTTACTAAAGATTTTATATGCAAATCCAGTGGCCACTTCCCAGACCTATATTTTTCTCTAAACGGCTCATCTTTTCTTTGAGCGTATACAAGGAGAGCTTTGGCATCTTTCCTCAACTGCCTCCCAGGCTTGTATGTGCTCATCCCTTCCTTGAGCTTAAAGCAAGCAGCAAGGAGTCTCAGTCCCGGATGTTGAGAAGGTAAGAGTTAAAGTAAGGAATCGCTGTGATAAGTGAATCTGCCGAAAACAGCAGCACATTCAAAGTGCTGAAAGCTTCACACAAAAAGAAAGCCTCAGATCTTCTATCCTTTTTCCAAGGGTTATTCTCTGCCCTCGCTTTCCACCCCACCCGCTCACAGGCCCCGGGCCCACGCCACACCACTTAGGCTTTCTTTCACCTGTTGAGTCCTTTCTGCTCAAGATTTATAAGCAACCTCAAACTTTTCTTTGGATCATACACATAGAAAATATAAGGCTCTAAAGTTATATTCATTCTACTTTGGGAAGCTTTTTAGATGTACGCACAGTTTCAACACTCATCACTTTTCTCACATTTAGGTATTTTGAATGTTGTCGTGTTATACTAGCAAGGTAACTCAAGTCACACTACAAAACAGAGCTAGAACTACTACTAACAATATTATGCTACCCCTAAGTGAATCAGGAAGCTCTTAAGAGAATATTGTCATAAAATGAATAAAAATGAAAATCATTTAAATATTGCTCTTATAAAATACAATATTTAACTGAAATATTCAGAAAGACAAAGATTAGGTAACAATTTACCTGATGCTACAGTGTCATACACAAAACACAAGCCACTCCAATTAATTCCTTAATCCACTTCTGCCAAATATTTGCTGATTTGTCTTTGGTTTTCACAAAGTTTAATGAGTACACAAGTAAAAATCAAGAAAAAAAGAAATTTGTGTTAATGCCCAGATAGCATGGGTATCCCCAAATCTAAAATTTTAGAAGCAATTATGCTTCCTTTTTGAACTATGTCTTTCCTTTCACTAAATACTAATATTAATGTTGATTAATTAATGTTACTTTATCCATTTTACTCAATCATTCCCTTATTCAATGAATATCCAGCATGCCTATAGTGTACAAGGTTCATTCTAGACACTAGAAATAGAGCATTGAATAAACTATTGAAAAAATCACTGTCTTCTTGGAACTTCCATTGTAGTGGATACAGATCACTACCCGATTTCGTCAATTGTGTATCTACCAAAAATTCATTGAGGGAAGAAATAAAATGTTTCAAGGATTAACCTTTTGATGCTTGTCACACCCACGCCACTGTCACTGAGGTAAAATTTAAAACTGCTGAACTTAAAAAGAAATACAGGAAGATGATACATATTTCCTCTACTTGTGTACTTCTTGGCTACACTGGAGGTTTGGTTTGGTTCAGATCAGTTTGGTTTAGTTTTGTGGTCCTGGGTATTGAACCCAAGGTCTGTACAAGCAAGGCAAGAACTCTACCAGTGAGCCACATCCCCAGCCCAATACAGAGCTATGAACCAAAACCAAACACATTGAGAAATCAGTCCCCTGTTGTAAAAGTATTAATTTCTGAAGGGGCTAGATTATTTCCCTTCCATATACTGTTACTATTTTTCCTTTTACAGCTGTTCAGTGAAGCTAATTCTCTCACAAAATAGCCTTGACAATGGCTTATTTCATCAAGAGAAGTACATTACAGTATATGATATATGACAGCCAGGGACAGATTCAGAAAGTGGTGGTACCATCGACATTGCTAAGTATTAGTGTTTTTCATACACTGTGGTGAAGATTTAAACTAATCCAACATAACTAAGTAAGTATGCACATTCTCAAAACTAGAAATTGAGAAAGATCAAATGTCATCTTTCAGGTAAAGGCATTTTAGAGCCCATGTACATTTTCATTAATGTAGGAAGAAAAATAGTGTGTAGTAAATAGTCACTGCCAAAACCACAGAATGCATGAAAAGCAAAATCAGCTCCTTGTTTAAATAAAAGTTTACAATTTTAAGAAAAACAAATCCATATTTTTTAATATTCATTAGTATTTCATAGAGCAAGAATGTACTTTCACTATATTAATGCCCTTCCTTCTTAGGATCTGTGAAAAAAAAATGAATCCTTACAACTTCCACACTAGTTTCTAAACCAGGCATGGTAGCACACTCTTGCAATTCCTGCACTCAGTAGGCTGACAGAGAAGAATCACCGTGACCTGGAGGCCAGCCTGTGCTATGCAGTGAGTTCAAGGCCTGCCTGAATCACAGGGAAAAGCTCTGTCTCAAGAAACCAAAAAATAGATGCATAAAATTAGTTTCTAGTAAACCTCATAGTTTCACAATTCTTAAGTCATACCAAAGTTCTATCAGCTGCAGTGTATGTCTCCTTAACATGTTTTTGTCACTAATAACAATAAAGAATTTCTCAGTCAATAATTTCTAAATTTCTAAGAAGGCCATGACATGAACTGCTTAAAAGATTTCCTCTCTTTAAAAATACTCCATCCAACCCAAACATATAGGTCCGGAGTAACTCAGGAAATATAAGACAACTCTAACAATCCAGTAAAAACTCCTTGTCCCTGGGCTTTATTTAAACTGCCATATGGCATTTACCATGACGTTCAATCAAACCAAAAATACTAATTCTGAGAATGGCACTAATTCCATCAAATAGGAAGTTAACTTTGTTTTACCTAAGAAGTAAACTTCTAAAATAGTGAGAGGAATAAAATACAAATTTCTACAGTAAACTTTGACACTTCAGAAATATCTTAAAGCTAATTACCAATTTTGCTATCCTTCATGTATTGCTTGTGTATTATAATAAACAAATCCTCAACTAAACCCTCCAAAGTCTCTCTTTTTCTATAGAAATTTTGCTTCCTCTGTCAACTTACAAATCAAATGATATCTCTTAGTAAAAAATATCCCCAAATAGACATCAAAAGAGGTAACTAGTACTTATCTTTCACCAAGAATATGTTGTCTGTATTTTTCATACCATATTTATTTCACTCTACTATACAACAAGTTTATAAATCTGAAACTAAAAAAGCATTTGTTTGTGGCAGATTAAAGCTCTCACAACTTCTAAATCCAAAAAACACCACCCCACAACACATCTCACAAAAGGCAAGCAATTTGTAGCCATAGGCATACCTTCACAAAACTGTTTTTTTGATTCATTATTTTTTTAAGGGATATGTATGTGTATGTATCTCCAGCTTTCCCTCAGATCAGATCAGATCCTATTTCCTGACTCCCATTTCACCCAAGGTTAAAACCACTGAAACTTTCAAATCTTATGTGAATCTTCTCTCTGCTTCACCTACACTAATCTGAAATTTGTTTCCCATTGTCCAATGTCATTACGAATGTCCTTCTTCAGTCCCTTTTCTTTGGTAAGATTCTATAAAAAAAAAAAAAGGCCCAGCTGGACACATTCTCATAATCAACAGTGCCTAGATCACTTTTAAAATACATGAAAAAAAGAATACATGAAATTTACACATACATAAGGACAGGTGGCATAACTGTACTGCTGATGTCTGATGGTTTATTGAGGAAAACAGTTAATGATTAAAAGGTTTTTTTAATATTTTGACCAATTTTGCATGCTTATATTGGGTAATCTGAGCAACTTATACAAAGACAACTTGCAGTATAACAACCATTGGTGAATTCCTCAATCCTGTCTAGTGAAATTATGTATTGCTTCTAATGTTCTTTTAAGTTATTATTTTCTTATTCCCATTAATGATTTGATCAATCTTCTACTCTTATATCTGGTAGTCTGAGCACCTTTGTTGAAGATAATAATAGGTAATGTAACAACCACTGTGAATCCCTATCATTTGGTTTGAAACCCCGTATCATTTTTAATGTCTTTACTTTGTTTTCTTTGTATTTTGCTGTTGTTCTTTTTTGTACTATTTTTTTAAATAAAAAAATTTACAGTGACAAGTGAATATTTTAACAATCTTCTCTTAGAAAGAAATAAAAATAGGAGTACAGAAATGATAGAGGACATAAAAAACTGAAAAAATTGGCATCCAATATTTATAGAATAATTCACAATAAATAATGAACATAACTTATTTTGAAGGGCACAAAGAAAATTCACCAATATAGAACAGAATAAAGGACACAAAATGTAGTCTTAATAACTTCCCAAGGTTTTTATTCAATAAAGGCTTTAGTTAAAAGCCAATAATTTTTTAGTTCATTCAATAAAGGCTTTAGTTAAAAGCCAATAATTTTTTCCCCAATAATGTATTTTAAAAACCTACAATATCTTTTACATACAGTTTTTGAAAAAAAAAAAAAAATCAGGTAGTATACTTCAAAAACAAAACGCCACACTGAAGAACAAGTCATAAAGGAATCATTTTCTAATTCAAACTGAATCACAATAAAAACATAACATAGAAACTGTTGAAATCCTCCTAAAGTATTGCTAAGGCAGTAACTTACATCTTTAAATGCATATATTAGGAATGAACAGTATTGCAGATTTTAACTGAAAAAGCAAGAAAAAAGGTAAACAATATATAAAGTGATATAAGAAAAATAAAAAATCAGTAAAATATAAAAAGATACATGTTAGAAAATTACAAAAGTTTTGTTACGAACATTTTTTAAATTAACTAAATCCTCAGCAAGACTAATAAAGAACAAAAGGTATAGAGAATACCAATAAGAGGAATATAATGGAAAGCCTCAAGACAGATCTTACAAATATTAGAGAAATATTATTACAAAAATATGCTGATAAATTCAATAGAATTTCTGAATATTTATCAATACACTTCACAAAATAAAAATTATAGGCCTAAGAGGCTTCACTAACAAACTTTATTATTCATTTAAAGAGAAAAATACAAACTCTGTAAATGCTCCAACCACAATGAAAGAAAAAACGCAACTTGGCTTATTTTCTAAAGCCATCATTACAATGACATTTCAATCAGGTGACATTATAAGAAAAGAAGCTGTACACCAATATTCTTCATGGATATAGATAAAGATTGTTAATAATATACTACCAATAAACCACATCCAGCTTTATGTAAAATGGAAACTATTCTATGACAAAGTATACATTATCCCAGGAATGCAAGATTAGTTTAATATTTACTGGCAGAATCAACTAGTTGATTATGGTAAGTGTAAAAAAGGAGCAAAACGGTGTTTATCCACAGTTGATGTGGATTGTGTACCAGGAAAATACTAAATACTAAGGAATCAACAAGAATAACAAAACGTTAGTAGAATAAAAATTCTTAGCAAGGTTGAAAAATACAATGTTAATATTTTTAATTCAATTCTATTTCTATATAAAAGAAATAAAGTCTAGAGTTTAAAATTTTAAATGTTACTTTTAACTGCATCATAACAAGAAAATTAGATAATTCTAAAAATGACATGCAACATCTTTTTGTTAAAACTTACAAAAAGTTAAAGATGACTTAATAAGTTAATATTCCATATTCATGGACTAGAAGACTCAGCAGTAGTAAGATATCATACCCATTCTCAAATCCATATATTGAAATCATCATATCAACAGAAGAGCAGTTTCTTTTCTAAAAAGAACAAGCTGATTCAAAGATGTACAAGGAAATAACATGTCCTAAAGATGCAGGTTTAATACAAAACACCATTATATTCAAAAAGTAAAAATAAAAGGAATCACACTAAGAGATGAAGGACTTTATAGGCTTATCTTCTGAAACTTTTATAATTGGACTATAATTACCTCAGTACACAAACATGGATCTTTTAGATTTCGCCTCACTGCCAAACTTGTTTATTCATAGAACACACAGTATTAATCTTCAAATAAATTACTTATAAAGTGACCATTAACAATATTCATTGAAAATAAAACTCAGTTGCAATCTACTATTAACTAGGGAGCAGTTCATAAAGTACATAGAGACTATATATTTTTATCTATAAGTCACATAATTATGTTATTGTACTACCATATTAAAAATATTCAAGAACATCTTCAGGTATTTACTATTTCCAAAATTATCTTTCGGCTGCCCTACAGCAAGTTCTCAAAATATGATTAAAGACTCTTAACAATAATACTAAAACATGATTCACTTTTCCATACTCAATTCCTCATAACTAAAAACATAAAGCACAGGTTTTCCAAAGCTACATGATATGTTACAACCACAGATAAAATGCAGAGGCAAAAGCGAGAACTTGTTTTCTTTTGTGCTAGCAACTCAAAACATTAGCAAGGCTGCTCTCTCATTTTTTTTAAGTTTTAGAATGGCATTAATTTTTGTTTTTATGTTAATATAAAATGGATATAAATTGTGATTTTAATCTTAAATAAATAAACATTTTAAATTCTCAATTTTACTTTTTCCTATGATAAACACTGATACATATTACACATTGATAAATGCTCTGAGTTCCCCAAAACTCTAGAAACATAAAATGGTTTTCATATCAAAAATGTTAGGAATCACTGCAGCACAGCAATAGTATCTAAATGGTACATTTGAGAATAACAGCCCTAATTATGAAAAGGAAGAACAGAAAATTTGAAAAAGGT
The DNA here is from genome assembly GCA_004027595.1 of Dinomys branickii. Lineage (NCBI taxonomy): Eukaryota > Metazoa > Chordata > Mammalia > Rodentia > Dinomyidae > Dinomys > Dinomys branickii. The sequence continues at coordinate 97,123 of PVLD010005325.1, read as the reverse complement.
TTATCAAATGTTAACGTAAGATTTTCTTAGTTAGACATTATATTAAGCCCCCTAAAGATCTAGGAAAGTTTATCAATAAAACAGTGTAAGGCCCAGAAATACAAGATGCACACACACTCCTTCTCAACGTAACTGCTTGTTTCCTCGTTCCTATCAGAACACATCCCCACTGTAACAGAATGGAAAAGTACTTTTCCAAGCCTCTTGTCCAACCCTGCCTGCATATCACATGCTGCCACTGCTCTCCCATACCGGCCTCTGCCCCTCTTGCGCTCACTTCCCCCATGCTCACCACTTCTCAGGGATGGTGTACACTGGCCTATTTACTGCGTCTGTGCTCTGTACCCCCACTCAGTATAAAGAAAGCTATGCAGGCGCAGGGTTTTAGTCTGCTTTGTTTACTAACGCATCCTCAACACCTAGGAGTGCCAAACACAAAATAGGTGCAAAATAGTTTTCAAATGAAGTAATGGATATTTTACTGAGGTCAAACACAAACTCTGCCATTTTACCGAGTAAAAAGAGATGTCTTAGCAAACCAATCCCTGCGCTCGTGCAGTGGATACACACGCCCTGCACATGGGAGGGACGCCACGACTGCAGGGAAACTCCCGGGGCTCCACAGTCCTCCTCCTAGTCTCGGAAATGAGGAAAGGTAAGATGAAAGACAGCGAGGGAGAGGGATATGAAAACGGTTCGAACTAGCAGCAGTATCAACCGGCTTTTCTCCAAAGCTAGTATTCCGTGAGTAAACGCAAGGAAAAATACGAATAAGAAGAGCTCACACACCTCGCTTCTCCTGATGTATTTCTTCCAGAAGTTGCTCCTGCCTTTCTATCTGCTCAAAGAGACACCGGAGCTCAGATGTCTTGTTCTCGGTCAGATCCCTGAGTTGCTCCCTGCAGAGCATCAGCTGATGTCGCAGATTCTTCTCTCTGTTTTCTCTTTCTTTTAGTTCCTCACAGAGCCACTGAAGTTTAGTCTAAAAAATGAAGTATCTAATTAAAAACAAACAAAACTCCAGCACACAGTAGCATTTCAGAGTATGAAAACATAAAGCAACATGATGATAATCCAAAAAAATATAAATGACTAAGCAAAGTTTTAAAATCCATCCTTTAACTTGAATATAGGCTTATTAACAGCTGAAAGCTGGCTCAGAAATGAACTCATCATATTCTTAGACTTTTTCAAAATACTTCATCTACTCCATCCTGCTCAGAAAGGGATCACCACAGAAGAGCTTGCCTACCTTTCCAGTCAGACTACAAGTAGTGCTCTGATACATGTAAGGCAGCAAGATAGGCATTTGAAAATTAACAAAACATCCCAGGATAGGATTATTTATTTCAGAGACTTAAAAAAAAAAAAAAAAAAAAAGTAAGAATCCTAGTCACAACGTGCTATCGCCATAGGTCCAATGCATTAGGTATAGGTAGAGATTATCCAGAAACAGTTGATGATGACATCATCATTTGCTCACACGTAAGGAGTTAGGAATCCATCTAAATAAAGGCTTGTGCTTTCTCAAGATAATTTATGAAGTTCTCTGCTATTAGCTTTTTGATTACCTAAGAAACCATGTATTAAGATAGGATTTTGAAACTATATATCTGAGAGTAAATATGTATACATCTGATTACTAATTAAGTTGTGTAAATATGCATTGGAAAAACTAAAGACACGTATGTTTATATATGCAGAGTAATCAGTAAGTGCTCTCTTGTCTACAGTATACAATGCATATGGACCTTAAACATATAAAATGTTCACTAAAACTTAACATTTCTACTGTTATCCAGTATCATTCAGGTGGGAAAAATCTCACCATGTAGACAATCCTGCCAGTTAAAATGTGGCCTACATCTACTGACTTTAATTCAATAAGCATGTGTGTCATTATATAAATAAGATACATTATATAAATGAGATATATTTGTACAGTATATTTGTGGTCACTAACAACGTTTTCTGAGCTTGTAAGTAATATAAGCCATTGTCTGATTTTTCATCAATATTGTCAAACTTTATGGATCTGTTGAATACAAAATACCATGATTATTGCTATATGCCTGAACCATAGATTTAAATTTTTCCCTTAAAATAAAAAGCTAAGTTGATACATGAAATTTCTATGTAATTGTGCTGCTAAGTATTGCTGACATTTTTGTTAAATGCTTGTGCATTCCCTAAATTGACAAGCCTTCACATACTGCTACTGCCCTTGCAACTCCCCAAGAACCAGTACTGTCTGAAATAATAGAAATGTTTTCAGCTGCATTTCTAATCATATTAGGGTCATTACATATGCCTAAACATGGTACACTCCCAAACCAGTCACCTGAACAGCACTTTTGTAACCAAATACTTAAAAGGAATCTAATTCTGACAAAACAAGACTTATTATATTTCTTAACCTATTGTGTTAACTGCATTTGTTTTGCTTTTATTATCTCCAAGATTTTATAGCTGTGGTCCGTTAGCATTCCTCAGAAGTGTGACTTTTAACAGACAACCTGAATAGTGTTCTAAGATGGTAGGCAGTTACCTGTAAAATACATGGCTGAGACACTGATTTTCACTACCCAGAGGAGATTACAATAGGGTGATCAAGACCTCAGCTCCCACTATACGACTGGAGTAACTGGCCTTCTGGGTGTTCAACAACCCAGGCCTGGGGACCCTAGCTAAGGAAGACAAAGGGCCAAAGAGGACAACCAGTACTTTGATTCTTACCCTCCAAGGTCAATCCTGACCCAGGGTACAATGGGACCTCAAAGAAAGGGTTCTACAACTCCAGTGAGTCACACAACCTCCCGAGCAGGGGCAGACCACAGAGGACGGAAGTCAACCAATGCGCCTTGTGCTAAAAGCAGAATGATTAAAGAGAGGCCAATCCCATGCGTCTAAGTGAAGCCATATGGCCCACTGTGCTGGCTGACACCCGCAGTAACAATCTCAGGGAGCCAAAAAGGCTCTTCACGCCTCCCTAAAAGTAACCCCAGAGAAGACTTTCTTGACTTTAACAGTAAAAAGTAGGTTAACTTTGATTACCAACTTGGTTTTAAACACTCAATGGCCAAATATAAGAGAGCAAAATAGCTGACACTTAAAAAGAGAATGGGAGAGATCTTTTTTTTTGTCTTTTCCCCTGAGATTAAGGAGGACAAAGTCTCTCAGGGAAGAATGACCCAGGCAGACACAGGAATGGGTTAGCAGACAAATTCCTTGGCTGTTACCTTCCACTCACTAAATGTATGAGCTGGGCATGGTGACACACTTGTAATCCCAACACTTGGGAGGCTGAAGCAGAACGATCTCTATGAGTTCAAGACCAGCCTGCACTACAAAGTGAGTTTAAGGTCAGCCTAAACTGCATAATGAAACCCTGTCTCAAAAAGACTAAAGAAAAATCTTCATTAAATCCATAATTTGTGTTTTCCTCTCAGACAGTCAGGGACTTAAAAGCTGTTTTTGCTATGAACCATGACTCTTTACATGCTCAAGAAGGAGCTAAAAGCAGAACAAAGCTTGATCATTTACTGTTGCTTGTTACCTTCAAACTGTAGAACAAATCCCTTTTGAACTTTGCATATAGATATGTTTATTATTTAGGGAGTATCATCTGTTTCAAAGTTAGCAAAATAAGCCCTGAATTTATATAATCGTACTTCCTTCAAGATTAAAGACAGCAAAAGAACTCAAAAATATCAGACCTCCCAAATTTAAAGAACCAATCCAAAAATGGGCATCTGAGATGAATGCACACTTCACAGATGAAGAAATACAAACAGCAAATAAATATATGAAAAAATGTTCATAAATTTAATTTGCATCTCAAATGATATTCTAGATGCAAATTAGAACAACACTGAGATTCCATGTCATCCCAGGAAGAATGGCTACCATCAAGAAATCAACCTATAATAAACGCTGGGAGCAGCTGTGGGGAAAAAGGAACTCTTTGTCACTGCTGCTGGGAGTGTAGACTGGTGCAATCACTGTGGAAATCAGCATGGAGATGCCTCGAAAATTTAGGATTAGAGGTCCTATTTGACCCAGCTACTCCCCTGCTGGGTATCTTCCCAGGAGAATTAAAAATATCACACCACAGCAATATATGCTCACCAATGTTTATAGGAGAACAATTTGTAACAGCTACACATTGAAAACAACCGAAATGCCCATCAACTGAGAAATGAATAAAAAAGATGTGGTCTTTTGATATCATGGAATACTACTCAGCCATAAAGAAGGATAAACAGGAGACTCATAGGCAAATGAACGCAACTAAAGAGCATACTCATAAGTGAAATAAACCAGACATACAGTGTAAACATTATATTGTCTCCCTAATGTGAAAAGCTGAAAGAGTAAATAAGATCCAAATGTACAATAGATATTATAAAATGAGACTAAATGGTTTAAAAGGAAAAAGAAACTGGGATAGGGGAAAGGAAAAAAGAGAAAATTAAATAAATAAATAAATAAGATGGCTACATGACTAATTTCTCTTAGTTCACTGAAATGCCTATCTCTTGTACTCTGAGGAGCTAATTTAAAGATAACAATAATCAATTTATTAATCATTGTTACCCTCCTATTATCTTATTTTGAAATTTTTTATATTTTTTTCTCTTTAAAATAAAAAAATGATTGAAGTCACTAGAATAGGGTATTTCCAGGGACATTCAACAATGCCTAGAGTGCATTATATCATTATATCAATAGGCACTATGGATATCGTTATGTGTAACAAAAGTGTACCAATAAAATTAATTTTTAAAAAAGCAATGCCTGGAAGGCTCAGCCACTGTACCACATCTGTGATCACCTAGATTTCAGGAAAGGCAGAACCCTACCTGATTCAGACCACTGACAGTTCTTAACTGGAAGGGAGCCCGCCACTTACGGCCATGACAGCAAGACTGAGATAATGATCAAGTAGGCTCCAGCCCACCAGCTACTCCGCACAAGCTGGTATCCCAACTCTGCAAGTAGGCCAGTCCGGGCCCCTGTGTCAGAGTATGCCCCTCCCCCTACCGAAGTGACCTTTCTTACCCTCTAACTTTCAAACTGAAGCTTTTTCCCTGAAGAGAAAAGAAAAGAGGTTAGAGCAGTAATGGAGGCAACTCTTTCATAGCCTCTAATTTCTATCTGCATTATCTCGGTAGTGGAAGCAATAATGTGAAAGAAGTATTTCTTTGACCTTCGGTACAAAAGGATTAACTCATGTCTCACTCAGGTCTCGGGACCAGGACCTCCCCAGATAGGCTGCCCCAAGTTGTCAGTTGATTTTAAACAATCTAAAGAGTCCTTTCCATAAGAAGAAACAAAATGAGTGAAGGAAAAATAGAAAGGGAAAATCAGGCTACGTCATTGGCCAGCTTCCTTGAGCAGAACTCGCCCATAAGTAGGAAAGCTCTAGGCCTCTCCAAGTGTCAACACTTCATGTCTAAAGGGGCTGTGGAGAGTCGTTCACTCTACAATGAGGTGACACTGAGATGTGGTACACAGCCTCAGGGCACCGCACATTTATCAGCTCTCTAACACCCAGCTCCAGAGAAAAGGCACAGCTGCTGTGAGAACGGTATTATACACTAAGCGCTTCTGTGATGTACAAAAGAAATCATCAGTTTCAAATCCAGTTTAGTGGTTTTACCCAGCGTGAACTTCACATTGCCTCACTGCTTTCCTATCTGCCCCTCCCACTCTGTAACCTATTTACTACCTAAGGTCACTAGTACTGATAAGAAGTGGTGATGGAAAACAGAAACAAAAAATCTAGTTTCTCCTAACAGTAACCCACTGGGTTCTCATGAAAACAAAAGAAAGGGCTGGGGATATAGCTCAGTGGAATAAGCGCCTGCCTAGCAAGCGCAGGGTCCTGAGTTCGATCCCCAGTACCGCCAAAAAATAAAAATAAAAAAAAAAGAAAATTATAACACAAAAATCCAGAAACAAAGTATTAAAGCAGATTTGTTAGAGATTAAACTGTCTCCTCCCAAACTTCATACCTGGAAGCCACACTCCCAAGTGCTACTGTATTTAGATAAAGACCTTTAAGGAGGTAAGGAAGCGTAAGTGAAGTCATTAAGGTAGGTCCCTGACCTGACACCATGGCTGGAGTCCTTGTACCTTTAAACTTAAACCGTTCTCTTAAGGGAGCTCACTTCCCTTAGGAAGCACAAAGTGAAGGCACAGAAAAGGTTGCCTTCTACAAAGGAGGAAAAGAGACCTCACCAGACAATAAACAAACCTAGCACCTTGATCTTGGACTTTCAGTCTCCGTATCTGCGAGAAAATGAACATCTGTTACTTAAGCCAATGTAGCCCAAGCACACTAACATAATATGACCTATAGTTTTAATTTACTCTGTGAAGCCCTTACTCCACTGTCAAACAAAATTTTAAAAAGGCTATAGTTAGATGTAGATGCTTGTTGCAAATTGAATATGTATGCAGAATGTTATTAACCCAAAACAAAAATATCAATTTATGGAAATTTAATCAACCAATGATCAATTATGACAATCAGTGTTTGCTAGATAAAATACCCAGCATCTTCATTAAGCATCCCGGAAAAGCAGCTTGAAACACAGCACAGGAATAACTTTTAACAATTCCAAATAATTAGTTGACAAGGCAATTAATCATAGAGCAAACTGCATTCTGTTAACCACTCACAGGAGAATTTTACAGATTACATAATAGGCTCATTTATTTAACTACACCAACAAGCATTGTTAAATAAACCAAAATAGAAAATTTCAAAATAAAATAAATTTGTACATTCATAGTTTTAAGCTCCCAATGAAATGGCAATAATCGTAAGTATCTAATAAAACTATAACAATGACCTTTTGAATCTGTGAGAAACCTCTATTGAGTTTTACAGTAAAAATAAAGTCCTTAGGAATAAGTCACAGTTAAAAACACAAAGGAAAATAAAAATGTCAAATAAAAAGACTATAGTTTATAGAATTAATAATATTATTAAAACCTATAAATTTGCTGCTTCAACTACATTTCCTTCATCAAAACCCTTAAAATAATTCTAAATGAAAATTCTTATACAAGACCCACAGGGGAAAAAACAACAGAACCTTTTTAGAATGTGATAAAACATGAAATAAACTGAAACTGCATAACCCAAATCCACATCAACCTAATAATACAACTGTAATTTTATACAATACTTTCTCCATGTTTTAGTTATGTGTTAAATAGCATATATAAAATATCTCTATGTTTTAATATATAAAATGCTTTTCTCTAATGAAACTGAATGTATTATATTTGTACAGTCTAAAGTATTTCTAAGAAATCAATCAAGAGACTGAGAACAATGTTTTCATTTGTGTATTGGAAGTATAAAATTTTAGATATTCATACCCTCAACAAGAATTAAATATATTTGGTCTAATTCTTATCCTATGACTTTTAAAATATGCATCCTTGTCACTAAGAAGACAATATTCAAAATGCAAAGTGTACGCTGAAGTGTGGATTTTACAGCTAGTGGAGAAAAACAATGGCAGAGAGTTCAGAACCTCAATTTTTAAACTCATCTCAATAACTAATTAGCTTTCGCCATTAGGTAAAATTCAAAACTATCGAAGCTTCACTTTCCTTACATTAATACCAGAAAGTTGACAGCAACGCTGATAAATACAGGCAATGCTTGCAAATTAACTATATTTACTGAAAACTCACCTGTTTGCTATTTGTTCTTCTATAATGTACAAGCTTCAGAAGTACCTTGAGTGAACTCGCAGTGATCCTCCTGCCTCAGCCTCCTGGGTGCTGGGATTACAGGCTTGCACCACCATGCCCTGCGACAGTGATTCTTGCTGCTATGTAGTTCCATCCTGAGTGAGTGCTTGTCTGCTCTAGATCTAAGAAACTCTCCCTGCTCTCTACTGTGAAACTCTGCTACCTATTTCTTGTAATGACTTGAACCTAAATTCTGATATGCGCCTGCGTCTGTGCTTCTGAGACTTTCCTGTCTGAACAGAATACTCTGGATATCAAAATCTCCGTGGTGAACTATCTGTCGATACTGCTGCTGGCTTGTCTGCTAGACTCTGCAAGCCTGTTCATCCTGACACTAACCTTGCCTGGCGTCTCCTTAGTGTGCCTTGAAAACCCAAGCCACTTCTTCTCCAACACCCTCTCACACAACTCGAATTGTCACTCAGGCTGTCACCGAACACTACTCCTGTCCTTCATCACTCAACAATGTCCTTCATTTGAATCTCACAACGTATGTAACTCTGCTCATCCGCCCTATGAAAAAAGCTTCTTAAGTGACCACTCTGCCTTTGATCACAAGCTCCTGAAGATGACTTACGAAGTTCTTCCCAAGGGACCTGATCGCTACCTCCTACCCTGCCATTCTGTCTCGCTCTTCCGTTCGCCACTTGCACCACATCACTCTTTGCCTTCACCACACTGTTTCTCTCAAGCCAACCCTAGACTTCTTTTTCCCTCTACATCACTCTCTTTCCCCTTTCCCTGGCTAGCTTCAGCTTTCACCTGAGACATCGGGCTTCATGGTAGCTTCTGCATACTTCTATCACAGCTCTTGCACTAACTGAAATATTGGAATTATCTGTGTGTGTATGTACTTTCTGAGCAGGATCACATCTCATTCATTTTCATGCCATAGCATGTAACAGAGCACCTAGGACATGGGAGGAAATTCTGGAAACCTGAATAAAAGCTGCCTCTACATGCCTTTCTAGAGTTTATGACAAAAACATCCCTAACTCTTGTCCTAGCATTCCGTGACAACCATCTCAACTTCCTTCCTGTAGTGTCTCCTCCTGCCTTTTCATTGGTTATTTCATCTGTACATCTATCCCAGCTCTCAGCTGGACTTCAGGTTTTGTTATGCTACCACTGTCAACAGCAAGTGATAAAATCCTCACCCAATCCTCTGCTTCTGCTAGAATTAAAACTAACAGAAGAAATTCATTTAGCAGAGATATGAAAACAATTACCAAATGCCCTCAGAGGTCCTTCCAATCCTGCAATATGTCAGCATGGGCGAGCTGAATAGCAATTTTACTTTCCATACAGTATTTGTCCTCTGATTTCAGATCTTATCTTCAATACTTATAGAGCTGTCTAGTCATAGTTCATGGGAATTACAGTACTGTAGGCCATCAATAACCTAAGCCATCTTTCTAGTAAACAGATTCAATTCCTTCTTAGTCACTTGGTCAGCACAGTATTTTTATTACAACCCTTTTGCACTATAAAAGGCACAGTTGTCTCATGGAGTATTAAACCTGCTCTGATCACAAGTTCAATCCCATTAAAAGATAAGGAAAACTGCTCACTAGTTCCCAAATTAAAGAGCTATGATTAAGAGTCATCTCTGACTCTCATAATTTAACTGAACCACAGCAGCAAAAGCTTTCTGTTCTGAAATGATAAAGAATTTAACTTGAAAGAAAATGCCAAGAACATTGCTCTTGTCAGAATTGCAGCATTGAGAAAAAGAAAGAAGCTGTATTAATGCACAACAGATACATCTGGCCAAAAAATTTCTGAGATAGTAAAGTATGCACATTCTAAGTTCCATGTGCAGGTGGCTAAAACATGAATTTCCATTTATTCCTATCAAATAGTTAGGAACGTACAGGATCCCATATTTAAAGCAGAGGAGGAAAATTTTCAAAGTAACTTAAATTCTACTGCTTAATCACAGTGTTTTATTTTTCTCTTAAGAATGCTTCTCTCTCTTTCTCCCTCTCTCACTCACGCTTCCTCTCTCTCCCTCTCTGTCTCTCTCTCCTCCCTCCTTCTGTCTGTCTGTCTGTCTCTCTCTCTCTCCCCCCTCTCAAAGATCCTTGTCTGTTGTAAAGCTGGCCTCAGAGGTGACTCTTTGCACCCACTCCCAGCTGTACCTCAATCTATAACCTCGGTGCACGATCTGTGCTTACTCAGATAACCTCATCTCCTGGCCACTGTTCTACCCACGATTAGCCAATCGGAGAATTTCCTTCTCTCTCTCTCTCTCTCTCTCTTTTTTTTTTTTTTTTTTAGTGGTAGCAAAGTTTTATTAAAGGTAGGAAAAGAAATAGGCTCTACAGAATGAGTTTGGACCAAGTAAAAGTAGGAAAAGAAATATACCCTACATTCTGACAGTGGGCCATCTATGCAAGAGAGAACTCAATGGCCTTCTATCCCTGTTTTGTAAGACCAAATTTAAGTATGGCTTTGGCTTCACAGTAGCTCTTTCTCTACATGTTTGCAGCATTACACTGCTACTGCCATCTTCTCAACACACATACCAGAGTTGGTTCCTTCTTGTATCAATGTTTACATGTATGCATAACAGTGTAACACGCTTCCAAGATTTATTTTGAAACGCATTTACATCTCAGTTTTCTCTACTAGGTTTTACACTGCAAAAGAGCAAAGTGTGTGTGGCTCATTAACCCTCGTCTCCGCAGGTGTGTCACAGAGTGGAACACAACCAACTACTCTTGGCTGAATAAACAAAGACTGTAAATCACAGTATTTATAATGGTGAGACATTAACTGTGAATGACACAAGGCCCATCATCTGATTTTCCACTCTTTACTTGGCACTACACAAGCTACTTTCCTTCTGAGACCAGGGATTTTTTATTTTCTAGGTATGAGTAATAGACAAAACAAAAAGATTCTTTCTTATCATAAATTGGTTGAGTTTATAGTGCAAGTGGTTTCCTATAGAATTTAATGTGATAAAAGGTTTTTCAATAATAGCATCTTAAACTGAAGAAAAACTTAATACTTAAATAAATCCCTACATCTAAACTGATCATAATATTCTGTACACTTTAATTCATGAATTGTCAAGTTGATCTGAAATATTAAAATAGCCAATTATTCTAGAATATAGTAGAATCTTCTTAATAAAATTAGAAAAGTATTCAATTTTATTTCTCTTGCTTACTTTCCATTTAACTTATATAGAGGCCAAATAACTACAAAGCAAGGAAATTATCTTTAGAAGATAAATTTTACCAATCTCATTTTGTACACACACTGAAAGAGCTAAAAGGACGTGCTGTGTACTTTGGCCATAGATGTGGAGCATGGCAGGCTTGCTTGCTCTTACCCAGAAGAACCAAAAAATATTAAGTATACATGTGTAAGGTGAAGATTAGCTGTAGTTACCTTGACCTTTATATACTGCTAGAGAAATTCCCCAGCCCAAGAAGAAAAAGAATATACTTCTGTAGCATCTGATTCTTAATATTCCCATAGTTTAATCTTCCTTTATTCTTTCATTCAAGACTTATATACTTAAGCTAATTTTTAAATGCCAAATTTTAAAACATGAGTATTTTTTAAATATGCTATAGTGCTATTTTCCCTTACAATGAATTATTATAGCTTTATATGCTCACTAATAAGACAAAACATGAAAAACTAATTAGATGGCTTATAGATCACAAATATTGTAACAACTTAAGGATTAGAAAGGGTATTTACCTTACTTTCTGCTAACCAGCGATGTGGGTCATAATGTATATCAGGACCAGATGATAAAACCTACAAAAAAAAAAGAAGAAAGATTATAAGTGGATTTTTCTGTGGTATGAACATACATAAATGGACTATTTCAAAAATATAGTCCCCAAACCTAAGGATTTAAAAGAATAAAGTTTGTACCAAGTATTAAACCAATTCCAAACCATTTGTTAAGTGTCTGTTTATATGTTGATTTATCTGCTTTATATTGGCAATAGCCTTGATTAAAGCCAATTTACTTCATTTTTCTTTGTTTCTTTTCCTAAGTCTTGTTCTACATAATGCATTTAACTGAGGTTTAAATGTAATTACATGCAAACAATTTTTTTCTTATTTAATCTTCCCTAAGTTAATACTATGAGGGCCATTTTGTCTTATCAATGACTGTTAAAACAGATAAAAATTAATTAATATGACTTCACACAAATATTGGCTTATATTTCAAGATAATAACAAAATTATGCAATGAGTTGTTATCTGTATTCATTATCTTTACACCAGTTCCTTGCCATTTAAACTTTGCCTTTTTACTGACAAAAAATTATTCTCAAAAGTTGGCAATAGCTTTATAACTCTACATAAAGCTTTTATCTAAGTCCTGCTTTCTTTTAACCTTACACTACATATACTATCATTTTTCTAGATGTTTTCTGTTTAAAAATATTCACTCAATCTGCAAATACATGTCTATTCTTATTCTCAAATACTTCTACACCTTCTGATGTGCACACACTTTAGAACCCTATCAGGCCATTAGATAATTCACTTAGAAATATCATAAACATATATTATCTATCATATGCTATATACAACAATGGACACATTCAGTGCCATATACATCTGATCTTTATCTACCTTTCTATCTAAATCTCATAGTATTCTTTTTCAGTGAAATTCTTTCTAATCACCTTAGTATTTTTTCCTCCCTCAACTCTATCATATTGTTGAATGTATGTCAACATTCATTTGTCACTGATTATAATATACTTTTGTTTTTCATTCACCAATGACATATATCTCAACTAAAGCTTTCTTTACCTCATGCTCATGACTGAAGTAAAAAAATAGTTTGACAGAAAGAAAACAAGCAGTATTTTTATTTTATGATTTGCTTCACATATTTATATACGATTTCATGTTTAAGGAAGCAACTGTGACCACTTCCAGTGGTGTGGCTGAATTTCGCTACACTGCAGCTTACTATCTACAAAGTAATCAACCTCAAAAGGCCAATTATAGATCAAATAAAAGAAGTATCAGCACAGTTTGTGGCACATACAATGCACTAGCACTGCTTAGCAAGATGTCATCATCATTAAACACACTTCAAGTATAACAGGTATTTGTCATTAAAAAAAGATAAAGAGAAGCCGAATGTATGTGTGAACATATTACCTAAAAAGTACCAAAAGATGATAGCTAACATCAGTCTGCCCCCTACCAAGAGCAAGATATTTCACGTTATAATGTACCACTTCTATATGTCACTTTACGTTATCCTCATAATAAGCCAACTTGTAAGGCAAGACATGGGTCCTGTGAGAGGGTGGGGATCGCACAACTTGTTCAAGGTCAGATGTTGGAAATCTGGAGAGAGGATCTTCAAACCTGTATCTGTCTTGATCCAAAACCCATCCTTTTTATAGTGTGTACAACATGAGTATTCAGTTCAAGCATTAGGGGAAAAGAAAAATCCAAATGAAGATGTGATGCAGAGCTAACTCACCCCACTAAGCTCTTGTATTTGCTGAGACTACTATGCAAGAGCAAAATACTTTAAACACGGACACTTTCTACAGGTTTCTATAATGGCAGTGATTTAACTGAATGCCTGTCTTTAAGTTTTCCCTACTAAAGTGTAACAAGTAGCACATATGTTAGCCAGTGAAACAAAACTTTAACTAGAGATAATGCCAGTATTCTTCAGGATGTTTCTTAAAGTGTTATTGCATATATTCCACATCACAGTCCCGTATAAAATGAATGCAAATTTTATCAGCAATATTTCAAAACTCAAGAAATGACAAAAAACAATTGCAAGTGCTCTTTTTTTGAAAATACTTCACATGATTCTTCTACCACTCTCCCATAGAACTACATGATAAAGAATCAAACTATTTACTAAGTCCATTGATGGTTTTCTTGCAGTAACAATAAATGCTAAATTCTTGGCTATTCAATTTTTTTCAAGTGTGTAAGAACAAAACAGAGCTAGTAGGAAGAGACCTACAATGAAAATGTACCTTCTTCTACACTTTCTACCCATGATTTGAATTGAGTTAGTCTCTCTCAGTGAAGAAGTACAAAAATTACCACCATCATTCCATGCCTGAAAACTTATGAACGAATAGGATGATTTTCGGATTACGTTGAGAAGACAATCTGTGCCTTATAAAGATATATTTACTGGTCCCCTGTCTAGTCACCATGCTTTTGCTTGCAACTGTGCATAGCAAAGTTTAAATATAACATGATTCAAATGTTTCTATTTTTACATTCCTGTATGACTAAAAATTATGTGGACATAAATATTTAAATATAGAGTAAACACTGCATTAATGAGTGCTTCTTTTAATTGAAATTAAGATTTCTAAGACCATAGATACTTTAAATATATGTAAATAAGACAAGTCATAAATGTAAAAAGCCACAGTAGATAGGGAAAAGAATAAGCTAGCATCATAAGTGGCCTACATTAGCCCCAAAAGAGTCAGTTTTTGTCCTGAAAACAATAACTGCTCATATGAGGCTCACAGAAATACCTGAACATTTTTTAAAAGATGGTATATAGAAATACAAATTATAAAAACTCTATGAATGCTACCAAATGCTACCAGCTGAAATATTTTTATTAAAAGTGAATTCTAAGAAATTTCCAATTCCAGAGCGGAATTATAGTTTCATTTTCTTTCAAATACCACTTAAAAGAAAGAAGGGGGAGGTATATAGAGAAGAAGGGAGAAAACCAGGAACTTAGGAAGATTACTCTAAGGGCACACAATGGAATGAAAAAATAAAAAGAAATACCTGAAAAGCAAAAAGCACCTAATTATACTACTGTAATTTAAGTGCTATCACATCATAAAATGAAAAACTATAAACGGTAAAGGATGCTGAGCTATAATGCATTATGGGTACACAAAATCAAAGCAGTGCAATGCTCCCTGAACACAGCATAGCAGCGCCAGGATCTACAGTTGATAGAGGTGCTTGCTTCCCTTCAAGGAACTCAAAACATCATCACTTCTGCCTTTATTTATCTTTTCACTACGACAGTAAATTGAGCAACAATATTCCATTTCAAACACAGAAGTGTATTAAAAATAATTTGCTTAAATAGGGAAGGCAGACAACATAGTAGTTACTTGTTTAGGTTCCAGAATTAGACTCTAAAGTTCCAGAGTCCTCATTTAGCATTTAGCCAAATGTGTGGCTGGCACAAGGTATTAACCTCTTCAGGTCTAGTTTTCTCTTCCCCACAGTAGATCTAATTAAGCACTTCAGGGATACAGTAGTGTTGCAGGTTAAGCGGACAACGTATGCACCATACTTACCATTGATGTAGCAAGTCATACATTGACGACAAGAAGAGCAGCCTATAATAATAAAATGTTCAAACTCTTGGGGGTCTCTGAGGCTCCAAGAATATTTTCCTTAATGAGAACTGCTGCCTCTCTCATTAAACATTTTCTTTTACAGAAAGCGACACAGAGAACTCAATGATATAACATCACACTTTCTCTCACTGTGACCATACAATAGATATTGTTTTATTCTTTAAAAACGCAAAAAATTATTCTATTTCACAAATCTTTCTGAACAAAACTGTGGCTATATAATCATATATTACAATTTCATTTTATAACTATATATCAGGAAAGTAACTGAATATATAAGACACCATGAGAACAAATAATTACTTTCAACTTCTCTATTGAGTCCCTGGAGAAAGTTTCACAAGCTGCATCAATTTCCTTCCCTATCACTCCAAGAATGGATTCTTGTTCAGTCTCCAGACAGAGAAGTTGATCTTTAAGCTGCAATCTCGCCTCTTCCATCCTCCTTAAGTGCTCTTCTTCATTGCTTATATATTTTTCCTAAGACATTGATCAGAAAAAAAAAAAAAAAAAATTACTAACTGGAACCAAGAAATACATAGAATATCTATGAAAACAGAAATACATTACAAAGCAGATCTGACATTGTCAAATGTAAAAGAAAACACTCTACCTATTTTCAACTGAGGTAAAGTTACAGAGTTCAGAAAGAGAATCATTTGGAAACAAGTGAGCAGATACTTGACAAACAATATTACTGTAATCCAAACACGAAAGTTGAAAAATTACCTTACCACTTTAACAACTTACTGCTATTAACAGATAAAAAAAAAAAAACTTAAAGCTAAACAAAGTGACTTTGAGTTTCTGCTAAACATTAGTAAAATATAAGAAAATGTAATATGCCAAGAAAGATGCTGCTAGATGCTTCTTTTGAAAAAAACAAGAAACACAAGTGTTACCACCTTTATTTCATAAATAAAAATTTTAAACCTAACTTTTTAAATGCAGTCATGTCACATAAATGCTTTGAGATATGAAAATCTAATGAAAGGTGGAGCTATCATCCAAGAAAGCAAATACATTTACTGAAAAGAGTTTTTAAGGAGCCTTCTATGAGATTACAGAGACTTGGAGGTTTATTGTACACAAAAACTATTCTCAATCACTATGATTACACAATTTCATTACAAATTGACCATTCTTAATTCAAAGCAACAAACTCCGAAATGCCCACAAATCCAAACTTTTTGCACACCAATACGACACTGAACAGTTGCAAAACTTGTACTGTTGTCGATTTTGGATCAGTGATTTCTTAAACTGGTACAGTCCATGCAAATATTCCAAAATCCAAAAAGAACTGAAATCTTAAACACTTTTGGTCCCAAAACTTTCAGATAAGGGATAGTCAACCAGTTCTAGAGAAATTCAAACCAGTACTACACAGGGCTTATAATAACAGAACCACTAGAATTGTACAAATAACCAATAAACCAAACTGATTACTGTCTACTAATGTCTGCAATCATACTCTCCTAGTCATCTTTAACTATTCTGTTAACTGCAACAAGACCAGGAAAATTATGTGGGCAACAAGCCCAGACTGAATGCAAAAGATTTAACAAGGAGATTCACTCATTAAAACTAATCATGAGAGGCAGAATAATGTTTACCAAATAAAACACAAATGATATTTTTCAACTGAACTCATATTACAAATGAGTAAAATTTCCTCTACCCAAAAAGCACTTTCACAACTGAATGCAAAAGATTTAACAAGGAGATTCACTCATTAAAACTAATCATGAGAGGCAGAATAATGTTTACCAAATAAAACACAAATGATATTTTTCAACTGAACCCATATTACAAATGAGTAAAATTTCCTCTACCCAAAAAGCACTTTCACAATTTATCTTCTGCACTTACCTCTAGGCTCATCTTTCTTCATTCCAAACTACCTGGTACTCTCACTCTCTACTTTCTCAAATATGTATACACATGTATCTCCTGACCACAGCTGACTCATATAATTCTACTTCAAATTGTATTACTTCAAATGGTGCTGGTAGCCAAGAGACAGCATTTATCTTGATGAGTTCGCCTTATTCGATCATCCAGGTCTGGATCTCAGCTTTGCAAATTTAGAGGAGTATCTCCTTTATCCTTTGTCAATATTTGGTGTCTATCCAAATTCTCCTCCTGACTAATATACCACTTCTTTAGATCTATCACTGTTTTTACCAAGACACTCTCATACAGGAGCCTTTCTACAAAATTCACACCTTGGCTCCGAATAACATTTGGTAATTGTACAGCTTCTTTCTTAGAAAGCCACCTTACTGCCAACTCTTTAGGTAAGGATACTTACCTTCCTACTAGTTCTCTGCATCCATCATCTAGACTTTTTATCCTGCAAAATTCGTGGTTCAGAACCCACTCTCTTTTTTTTCTGTACTGCCAGAGAAAATTGTAACCAAAACATTATTTATATCATAGCATTAAAAAATTATCAGGCGGGGGCTGGGGATTTAGCTCAGCAGCATGGCACCTGCCTGGCAAGCATGAGGTCGTGAGTTTGATTCCCAGTACCAAAAAACAAATGCACCAAAAAAAACAATTATCAGGCTGTGATAAAATTGTACTCCTTTTTCACTCAATAAACTGCCAGCTTCAGAAATGCATGTGCATATTTATAATTATCTTTAAATTATTCCATTTTATCATATATGTTTTAAACACTTATTGAGGACTCAAATTCAACACTGTAAAGGCAACTTCACCAATTGTTCACAGATCTATAGCCTCAGAGGTTACTAGAAGGTTTCACTTGTACACATCTATAAGGTCCCCACATGAGTGTAATGGTCTCATTAATGCAATGTTAATAAAGAAAATGCTCTCAGAGGTTACTTATGTATTAGAAGACTGTCTGAACCCTAAATCCCAGCAAATCACGATGTTCTAGTGGCCCTTTTTAGTTTTGATTCCCTCATAGTACATCTCATTTGTCTGTCACCACTTTTCCTGAGATCTCCATGAGCATGAGTTGACTTTTAAAGAAAAAATTGTTTCCATCTTTTAATATTCTTAAAAACTGTTGATATCATGAGCTTTTTAAGTTTTATCTTTTTAGCAAAGGCAGAAAATCTGATCACCACATCATTATTCTTTGTGAGTCAGCCCACAATATCCAACATTCCTTTGAAGTAAAACACACACAACCATGAGCCCACAGGAACCTTAGAGATCAGGACGTGTTCCTTGAGGAGATCCTCCTTTAACATTTCAGGTAAATGGTCATGCAACCCTAAGTGAACATCTCAAGTTTCAAGGAACAGAGTACCTGACAGAGACACAAAATCTACTTAATAGAGTAAGTACTACACTTTAAAGCATACAGATGAATCTCCATTCCCACTAACTCTCTAACCTTAAAAAGCTGTTCTTTCCCATCTGTCCTACTTTTTTTTTCAATTTGACTAGGTTTCTGACATTATACCATATTGGTCTCGGTCCTCTACTTGTGCTCCAAGGCCTTCAATAAAGACTTAGGGAAATTTCTACTCCGTTAAGTAAGCATTGCTAGGGTTTAGACCCGTTACCCCACAAGGGTTCATGTGTTGGAGCCTGATCTCCTATGTGGCAACGTAAAAGGCAGTGATATCTTTACAAGGCAGATCCTACCTGGAGTTCTTAGAGTGTTGCCCTTAGGAATTAATTTTGTTCTCTTGGAACACTGGTTAGCTCCTATGAGAGCACTTATAAAAGACCAAGGATGGCCTGTTACCAGTTTATTTCTGGCTTCCTCCCTCACAACATAATCTCTCTAACTTACACACACTCCTAGCAAGATGCTATCTGCCCTGAAGTGATGCTGGGGCCACTAACATGAGGCCCAACAGCTGACTCTTGGACTTTCAGCTTCCAAATCTATGAGCTGTATAAGTATCTTTTATTTTTACATATTACTCAGCCTCAAGTTTTGTTATAGTAACTAAATAAAACTAATACAAGCAAGAATACACTAGACTCAATATTCTCCTGTGTACTAAAGAAAGAATACAGGCGTGACTTTTTTTGTACTACACATGTGCTATACATAATGATCACATTCACCACAGGGAATGTGTACATTACACCGTACCGGCACGCCTGCTGCTCTCACAGAACCAACAAATCCACAGTGCTCCAAGAAATTTCATCACTTATTTTCCACCCCAATTTAGTTTAGGAACATCTGCAACGAACAGTGGTTATACTACCCAAAGCTTTAGCTCTTCTTCCCAGGTTCACGTTCCAAAAGAGGAAAGTCTGTACTAAATGAGAAAGCAGACCTACTCCTGGGGGACAAATGGGGACAGAAATTGGCAGAGGGAGCCAAATCATTTCAACAGATTTGAGAATGATCAGATTAATGAGAGCACATGATAATAATTAGACTTGGTGAAAAGATTCTCTCTTTTTTTTAACTCAAAAGGGTAATATCTGATGACCTCACAACAATATCTCCATATTTTTAGAGAACCAGAGGTAAAACACAGAATTTTAGAATGTTTCAAAAATGCACAAGGGATGCTCTACCTTCCATTGTTTGGGATGAAAAGACACAGATCCCTGGGGCTGGGGAATAGAAGGAGTGTTGGGAGTGAAATGCAGCTAAACATAGTCATCCAGGGGATTCCAAAAGATATCTTTCCTTGACAACAGCCAAGCTAGAGAAAGAACCTGACAGAATAAATCCAACCCTTAATTTTCCAATCAAGAACCCAAGCCAATTAAGTAACATGGCTGACAGTAAAGAGCCAACAACATAGGATCTGAGTATTTTGCAACCCTGACTACAGTTCTCTCTTAAAATGCTAAAATGTCTTTGGGTGGAGCTTTCCATGTAGAGTATCATGTCATCTGCAAATAATGATAATTTCACTTCTTCCTTTTCTATTCTCATTCCTTTTATATCTCTCTCTTGTCCAACTGCTCTGGCTAATGTTTCCAGAACTATGTTGAATAGCAGTGGTGACAGTGGGCATCCTTGTATTTTTCCTGATTATAAAGTGAAAGTTTTCAGTTTTTGTCCATTTAGTATGATGTTGGCTGTTGGTTTATTGCAGATGACTTTGATCAGATTGAGGTAAAGACCATCTATCCCTATTTTCTGAAGGGTTTTTATCATGCATTTATGCTGGACTTTGTCAAAAGTTTTTTCTGCATCCATTGAGATGATCATGTGGTTTTTGTCTCTGGCTCTATCGATATGATGTATTACATTAATTGATTTGTGTATATTGAACCATCCCTGCATCCCTGGGATGAATCCCACTTGGTCATGGTGTATAATCTTGATGATTAGTTGCATTCTGTTTGCTAATATTTTATTGAGTATCTTTGTATGTATGTTCATTAGGGAGATTGGTCTATAGTTCTCTTTCTTGATTGGGTCTTTCTCTGGTTTTGGTATCAGTATAATATTTGCCTCCAGAAATGAGTTACGGAGAATTGCTTCCTTTTCAATTTCATTGAAGAGTTTGAGAAGAATTGCCAGTAAATCTCAGAATTTTTGTAGAATTCAACTGTGAATGCATTAGGACCTGGGCTTTTCTTTGTTGGTAGGTTTTTAATCACATTTTCAATTTCAATAATTGATACTGGGTTATTCAGGATTTTTATTTGTTTTTTATTCAACTTTGGTAATTAATATTTATCTAGGAATCTGTCCATTTCTTCTGTATTGTCCATCCTATAAGAGCAAAGATTTTCAAAGTAGTTATAGATGATCTTCTGAATTTCTATAGGATCTGTAGTGATGTCACCCTTTTCATTTCTTAATGCATGAATTTTGAGTTTTTAGTAGCATAGCTGGATACAAAGTCAATACTCAAAAATCAATAGGATTCCTATACACAAACAACAAACACATTGAGAGAGAAATTAAGGAAAGCATACCTTTCACAATAGCAACCAAAAACTGAAATGCTTAGGAATCAAGCTAACAAAAGAAGTGAAAGATCTTCACAGTCAAAACTACTGTACTCTGAAAAAGGAGATTGAAGAAGAATTCAGAAAATGGAAAGATATTCCTTGCTCATGGATTGGAAGAACCAACATTGTGAAAATAGCCATACTCCCCAAATTGTTGTACAGATTCAATGCAATCCCAATTACAATACCATTAGTATATCTCACAGATATACAGAAAACATTCCTAAAATTCATCTGGAACCAGAAGAGACACAGAATAGCAAAAGCAATCTTTGGCAACAAAGATAAGTCCGGTATAATTTTAATCCCTGACTTGAAATTATATTACAAGGCCACTGTGATAAAATCAGCATGGTATTGGCATAAAGCAGACCTGAAGCTCAATGGAACAGACTGGAAGGTGCAGCCACAACCACAAACACACTCAGCCAACTTATTTTTGACAAAGAGGCCAAACAAGTGTACTGGAAAAAAGATAGCCCCTTTAATAAATGGTGCTATAAAAACTGGCTTGCCACATGTCCGTTACTGAATCTAGACCTGTCTATCACCCTGCATCAAACTCAGATCAAAATGGATCAAAGATTTAAATATAAAAACAGAAACACTAAATCTACTGGAAGAGAAAGTAGGTAAAAATCTTGAAGACATAGGGATAGGCAAAACAAAAACAAACTTCATGGGAAATACTTCAAAGAATCAACAGCTAGGATCTCATCTTATTGAAAATTTTTTGCACATCTAGAGAAATCAACAGATCAAAAAGAGAACACCCAAATTGGGAAAAAAATTTAGGCAACCATCCCTCAGACAAAGGAGTTCTATCTAGAACATCATAGGGCTAAAAAAATCAACCCCCCAAATTTAAAGACTCAATCCAAAAATGGGCATCTGAGATAAATACACACTTCTCAGATAAATATAAATGGCAAATACATTAAAAAATGTTCAACATCATTAGTCATTTGAGAAATGCAAACTAAAGCAATTGTGAGATTTCATCTCACCCCAGAATGACTATCATCAAGAAATCAACTAATAACAAATGCTGTGAGGTTGTGGGAAAAAAGGAACCCTTCTCCATGGGTGGGAGTGTAGACTGGTGCAACCCCTGTAGGAATCAGTCTAGAGATTCCTCAGTAAACTAGGACTAGAGATCCCATTCAACCCTGCTAGTTCCCTTTTCAGTATTTTTTTCAGAAGAACTACAAATATCATACCACAGCAATATAGAGTGCACCCATTTTTATAGCTGCTCAATTTGTCATAGCTAAATCATGGAAGCAACCCAAATGCCTATCCACTGAGGAATGAATAAAAAAGATGTGGTATTCTTACACAATGGAATATTACTCAGCTATCAAGAAAGATAAACTTTAGGCTTTCATAGGTAAATGGATGCAACTAAAGTCCATACTCACAAGTGAAATAAATCAGACCCGCGTGTGTAAATACTGTATTGTCTCAGTAGTATAGAAACCTTAAAGAGTAAATAAAATCTGAAAGATATAACAGGTATTGTGAAAGGGAAAGAAACTGTTCAAAAGGAGAGAACAACTGGGATGAGGGAAAAGAGAAAAACAAGGGAAAAAATGCACATACACACACACACACACACACACACACACACACACACACACAATAACTGACAGAGTCGTACTCCCAACTTCTATTGCTTTATTGAAAGGAACAGTTAATTTGTAATTGTTTCTTCAACCTTAAATGCCTATATTTACTCAAGTGAGTGACCACTTTGAAGATAACAATATGTAATACAATATCTATTGTTAATTTTCTATTACCCTGTCTGAAACTCTGTATTGTTTCTATTATTTGGGTGTTGTTTTGTTTATGTCTGTTTGTTAATATGTTTTCATTCTTTATCTTTAAAAATAAAAAAAAATTTTAATGCTAAAAAGTCTGATTTCTTCAAATGGGATTTAGAAAGACAATATGAGAAAACTCAGAAAAGTTACCAGCAGATGGGAGCTAATGTAGTATTAAAGTAGAAAGAATAACTCAAAAAACTCCAAATGAGCATTATTATAAATGAAAATCTATGATATTTGGTGTATTCACAATACACTACAAAAAAGGCAAAAAAAAAAAAAAAAACCTATCTAATATCACAATATCCAAACTTCTAAAGGCTGTCTACCTACCTACCTATGTAGCCATAAAATTTAGTCTGGCCCATGAGTTAAAGTAGGTACTAGCAAGCTATACTTCCATCATCAGGATGCCACAGGTTTTATGGAACTTCTATTTTATGACAAGAAAGGCTTATATTGTTAGCATGTATACGTAAAGGAAGTAAAAAGTGAGTGTCTACACCGTCATCACACATACAAAAAAATAATGACTGGCTTCATCAACTGACCTATCATTCCAAGTTTAAGAAATATTGCTCTAATGATAAATTTATGTCTCAGCATGCTTTCTATAACAGAACAGTCACTTTCCTAGAGGCTCTAAGATTATAAGGAGACATAATCTCAATAGAAATACTACAAATTCTATAAAACCAGAGTATCTCCAAAATGATATCTCTTTGATAAAAGCTTATTAGATTCTTTCAAAGCCTTATGAGTTCCACTAATGCCTCTTTATTTCTCAAAAATTTAGTAGATTAGATAAAAAGTTTTCCCTATACCTTAAGAGAAACTTTGTTAAATAAAGCACATATATGTGACAAAATAATTAATTGGCAAATATATTGTTTTACTTTTACTGTGAACTACAGTAAACAAGCATAACAATATACCAGCCCCAAGACCATGTTTAAGACATCAATGGGGGTAGGATGGAAACATCAGAAAAGAGGAACTCAAATCACATTAAACACCAAAACTGAAATGAAGGCAATTCAATTCAGTTATTGGAAGTTTGGCTTTTTGAAAATATAGATCTACACACATCAACTAAAAAGTTTTGAGGAAAAATATTTCTTAATTCAAAATAACTGCTTTATCTAAACTTTAAATATGGAACATTAACGTTACAAGGCAAATGATGACACTTTCCTAAACAAAAGTTAGATCTGTCTGAAAGCCTATCTAAGTTTCTAAAGAAGGCTTCTGTTAAACTACGTGTGGTGGCACATGCCTGTAATACCGCACTCAGGAGACTGAGGCAGGAGGATCATTGCGAGTTCAACACCAGCCTGGGCTACAAGTGCATAGTGAGACCCTGCCTGAAAAAGACAAAAGAAAAAAAAAAAAAAAAGGAGGAGGGGGAGGGGAGGAGGAGGAAGAGGAGGAGGAGGAGAAGAAGAAGAAGGCTTCTGTTAATTATATCAGCAGCTAACTCAGCTATAATAATGGTAAGGAACACTTTGCGGTAAGGAACACTATGAAATGCTAACCAGAGCGGGGGCGACTAAATAAGAAGGGCTCACTATGGACACTGTAGAATCTTCAGGAAGAGTTTAGTGTGGAATATTACCATCGCCATCTGTCTTAGAAAATAGCCGGCAAATCAATAGTAATGATTTTTGTTGTTAGTGTTTAACTTAAGTATTTTTTTGATTTTATGGGAAAAATAAAACATTTAATAGCAAAATAAGAGAACAACAGTTAACACATTGCATATTGTTATCTTCAAAGTAGTTACTCAGTGTTATGGTTGATACATTGTGTCGACTTGGGGAGTCTAGAGATTTGGCTAACTCAGCAGTTGTAAATCTTGGGGTAAAAAGGACATGCCCTTACCCTTCTGGGATGTTGTTTATTGTGTTAATTTGGGAAGTTTAAAAGGTTAACTACGTGACTCAGAAGGGAGCTGGGGTGCTTATTTGTATTCATCCTGAACCTGTGGAAGAGGAGGGCATGGAGACTGTGTGAGAGCTACACGCCCCCTGGATGGGGGTAGGCTGTTTACAATATAAGGAGAGAGGCTGCTTGCAGCCATTACTCCCTTTTGCTGGTTGGTTTTGCTGTGCTCTGCTGCCCTGAACAGTTTGCCCTCTGCCATGTGCCACTCTGCCTCAGAACCAGCCAAGTATGGAGCGAAACCTCCACGAACTGTAAGCTAAATAAACCTTTCCTTCCTTCATTTTGGGTGTTGGGTATTTTGTCTCAGCAACGAGAGAAAAGTAACCAAGACACTCAGAATACAACATACAGCACAAAATTTCTCTAAAGAATATTAGCACCAACCTTCCTTTTCAATGAACTAAGAGAAACTAGTCGTATAATTATATTGTATTTTTTTTTCCTTTCCCTTCCTTCCTTTCCCCTTTCCCCCACCCCAGTTAGTCTTTCCTTTTGAACCATTTCTTCCCATTTTACAGTATCTTTTGTACATTTTGGTTCTTATTTACTCTTTCAGTTTCTCACAGCAGGGAGACAATACAATGTTTAGGTAAGTGAGTCTGATTTATTTCACTTATGAGTATGGTCTCAAGTTGCATCCATTTACCTATAAATGTCTCAAGTTTATCCTTTCATAAAGAAGACTGAATGCTACTCTGCTGTATAAAAAGACCACATCTTTTTTTATCCGTTCCTCAGTTGATGGGCATTTGGGTTGTTTCTAAAATTTAGCTACCGCAAATGGCGCTGTTATAAACATGGGTGCACATACATTGCTGAGATGTTTTTAATTCTTCCAGGAGGATATCCTTAATCCTACTTTTCTGAGGAATTTTTCTACTGATTTACACAGTTTGAAATCTCACCTCACCAAGAGGCGCACCGAGGTGGCAGACTGGTAAGCAGCAGAAAAAGAGGTTCTCTGAGAGCTGCCATCATGATGCTGGAATACAGCAAAGGAAGGAAGACAACAAGGAGGGAAGCGGAACCCCGGACCCAGGAAGGATCTGAAGCATGAACCGAAGCCCATGGACAGAATAAAGAAAGAAACTTCACTGAACAAGAAGGAGGCAGCTGGCAGCACCTTCTCCCTGAGGTGGAATGCACTGTGCGAGAAGAGCAGTTCAAACCTGCAGACACGTGCGACTGCCAGTGACCTCAGAGGCTTCCACAGACAGACTCAGCAGTGGAGGGGAGAAGCAGATGTGAAGGAGTGCACTAGTGGGGAGTGCAGAGGGTTCAACTGCCCTGAGCTAGACAGCAATTAGCTGGAAGCTGCCTTGGAGAAGGGTCCACTAAGCTCAGAACTCAGGGACGTGGCTGGCTCCACGCAGTGGCTCCCAGCTGGGCTCAAGCCAACAGAAGCTGCACTGCCAGAATGCAGGCCAAATGAGTCTGGTCTCGGTGAGAAGGTGCAGGCCGGCGGAGATTACCCCCTACCCTAACCAAAATCTCCAGCGGGCTTGCTGGGTAAATCAACACAGATCAGGACTCTGTCTCCACAGTGTCTATCAGTCACAGCAGAGACACGCCTGGAAGTGGACTTTTTTCTTTTTTTTTCTTTTTCCTCTCCCTCTTGATTGCTTTTTGTTGTTGCTGCTATGGTTGTGATTTTGTTATTTATTTTCTGTTTTTGTTTTTTTCTCCTTCATTTTTGATCTTGTTTTTATATGAGTGTGAATGTGGTTTCTAGACTCTTTGTGGTTCTGTTCCGTTCCTCTTTTTCTCTTATTTCTTTCCTTCTAGGCTTCTGCACCAGTTTCCCAAAGTTAGCATGATCCCCCTTTGCCTTCCAGCCTTACTTCTTGCTTCTTCCTCTTCTTCCACATCTCTATTTTTGCCTAACTCATTTTAAATTTGAACCCCCGAGAGCAAAATTGACATATTAAGGACTTGTATACTGCATATAATTTCCTGGTTTGTTTCATTCAGATTTTGTTGTATAACCACAAATCTAGTTCGTATGATTAAAGGTGGCAAATTAATGGTTAGATCATTTTGTCATTTTCTATGCTATTTTTCACGCTCTTATCATTGCTGGTGGTATCAATATAGACAAAAGTGACATAACTGTCCTAAACAGCTGTTCTTCCTGGTATTCCAAGATTGAGATTGACTAAGGCTCACAGGAAATTCTGTGGCTCAGTGCTAAAGGACCAGAAGCTGGGACAAACAGGCAGCAACTTCTTATCCCCAACAAACTGAAGGTGTAGAATATTCACAGACTCAAACCCCAAAAGCCAGCTACACCTGGAAGCAACCCCAGAGAAACAGTCATTTCTTAAGGCTTCTAAATACAGTCATTTCTTAAGGTTTCTAAATAAAGAAACACCCCATAGGTAATTTATAAGCATCACCCCAGGAATTAAATTAAAAAAAAAAAAAAAAAGGAAAAGGAAATGAGAAGACACATGAACAAGACGCAACTCCAGACATCCAGTCCGGCAAAGAAAACCCAGGGGGCAGTGAGGTGGGACAATCCAAAGCCGCCCACCCGGCCTCTCTGAAGTGGTAACAACAAGGCAATTGAATGAGACTCTGGAAAAAATCAAATCACAGATAATTTGAGATGACTGCAAAGTTGGTGTCCACAATAGAAACAATGCTTAGTGACTCTAGAGCAGATACAGACCAAAATCTAGAGGCGCCAAAGAGTTATGGCAGCCATGAATGCCCAGCATAGGAAAGAGATGGACTCTATAGGCAGATTCAAGCAGATGTCCTGAAATCTCACCTCTCATTGGTCGTATCACAGCTACCTTCTTCAAAGTTATTGCTTTAAAACAGATTTTACAAGACTGTGAATTTCTTAAATTGAAAGTATGGCTATGTGTTAAATGCTTAGATTGGTATAAAAATAAGGAAAGTAATAAGAATTCTCTATTCAAAATTCATATGAGATTGAAAAAATATCTCCCTGGATTTAATCTATGTATACTCTTTGTTCTCTCTGAGATCATTTAGTTAATGACTTCCCCTGTTCTATTTCAGTTTTTTATTACTCAGTAATAAGGAGTATAGGGAAAGTCATTAACTAAATGAATTCTTAACTCACGATAAAAGTGGAAGAGCACACACCCCCTCACACACACCGGTCTTATACGAACAACAGATAACCTGAGCTCTTGGGAACACTGGGTGCCCCTTCTCTGTCCTTTCTTGCGACTACATAGGCGTTTATGTTATAGCACATGCTACCATGTCTGTCTTCTGCCTCCTCACCAGCTGAGTTACTCTAAGGCAACGATCTCATTCCTCTTCATTTAAATATACCAGTACTTACTACTGTGTCTCACACAGCATCCAGACAACGAAATTTCTGAAACACAACTATCACTTATGTTCTGTTCACTCACAAGCACCTTCTCAAATGTAGCCTCTTACGTATCGAGGGTACCAGCTCCCAAGTATACTAAAGGGAAAAAGTCAGAATTTGCAAACTCAACTTGTCATGGTTCTGCAAGTTTCTTTGGTTTATTTTGCCACAAATTCATTACAAAACCTACTGAAGGTATTCATCTTGTCAGTAGTAGGCAATCATAGGCTATCACAGGTATCTTCCCAGAAGAATTAAAAACATCAGCAATATATGTGCAATCATGTTTATGGCAGCACAATTTGTCATAGCTACATCTTGGAAACAAGCCAAATGCCCATCAACCAAGGAATGGATAAAAAAGATGTGGTATTTTATACAATGGAGTACTAGTCAACCATCAAGAAGGATGAACTTGAGATTTTTATAGGTAAATAAGGGCACAACTTGAGACCATATTCATAAGTGAAATAAATCAGACTCACATGTGTAAATATCATATTGTCTGCCTAGTGTGAGAAGCTGCAAGACTAAATAAGATGTAAAATGTACAAAAAATATTGTGAAATGAGGAGAAACTGTTCAAAAGGAAAGAGAAACTGGAATGGTAGAAAGGAAAAAAGAAAGAAGTGATGAAGAAAAACTATAGTTAAGGTACTTACATTACTAATTTCTCTTAGTTCATTGAAAAGAAAGGTTTTAAACATTTAACCTCATGTAAGGCATGTACTCTTCCCTCCGGACTTGTTAGGTATCCTTTTCTGGAATAGTACTGAGTAACACAAAGATCATTAGTAGTATAATCTGGAGGTGCTAGGACACACGTTAGATACATTTCTAGAAATTAACATTTAAAGTTCAAAACAAAAAAACTTTCTAAGCAGTATTCCATGTATTAATTATTACAACCATTTTATAATTATTATGTAATGCTTTTAAGTTAAATGCCTAGGCAAAAGTAACATTATTTAAAATTAGATAATTTTGATTCATTTCTATTTCTGAGTCAAAGCATATGCAAAGAAACAAAAAAAGAAGGCCTTAAATTATGCACCTGGAAGGAGCACTGCTTAATTTTGAAAAGAAAAAATTATTTACCTCAAGAAAAACGTTTGTAAGATTGCTATGTCTTTAAAAATTTCATGATTACTTTTTCTTTGCAAAGAAAACTTAAGCATACTTCTATTCTTGTGAAAGAATATCAAAACAGTTTAAAAATGAATCTGCAAATAATTTACCTCATATATAAAACAAAGACCTCATAAATGTTTCCTAAAATCTAAACTATGTTGCTTAATCAGCATTAAATGACAAAAGTCAATCAACAGCATTGAAATGCCAATAAAAGAAAAACATAATGAAAACAAAACTAGATATTCATTTTATGTACCACTTAGATCCAACCAAAGCCAGGAAAGACTGCCTAACTTCAACCAGGCCTATTAACTTCATATGGCCTATTTCCCATAGTTTTCCACACTATAACTAACTATATACAGTATAGCTTAGCCTAATACCTACACTATGGGCACAATGCAGAACTGCAGAAGGAGATGAAATCCAAACTAACAGCACAGGATTTTAACAGAAAATGCCCTACCTGTTTGTTTTCCTCTCCAGGCCCTTATAATTACCAAGCACTCAGTGAGGATTAAATGGCCTCTCAGTCAAGTCCAAGTCAAGAGGTGGCTGACAAACTCTACTCTCAGAATTCACTGAAGAGCAAGCTCTTTGTAAATGGTTGACACTGAAATCACTGCCAAGGGAACGTAGTTTGAAAATAGATTCAACACACTTTGAATTCAGAAAGTTAAGAACAGATAAAGCACTTATTTCTTGTCCTTCGCTCCTGTACAGCTTCACCTATAAACACGTTCTCAACTTTCACACTGCACAGTCACTTCACTTTCACATTGTAAAAGATATTTTTAACATCAGATTCACTGTGCTATATATGAGAACCACTCTGTTGTTTCTGTCAATTACTTGGAAAAGCTAAGAACTTAAAAACTAAAAATGAATCATATAAAAGCACTGTATAAGTGACTATTAAATTATTTTATCTTTAGTTAGACCATTTTTTTGACTTTTTAAAAAATAGGAATCTAACAAAAACAACTCAAAATGTTTTACTATTTACATAGAGTGTGTAGCTTAAATTTGCTTTCAGAGGGAATCTGTGAGCTATTGGTAGGAATGTAAATTGGTATAGTTATATAACCAAACAGTAGAGAGACTCTTCCAAAAACCAAGTCTGAGTAGCTATCAGCATCAAAATGCAGCCTCTCCAAACCTGGGATCCAAACACCAGGAAAATAATACCTTGACAAAAAAAAGGTTCTCCGGGAATTGGAAGAGAGCTGATAGAAAAATTAGAAACTACAGAGGAGCTAGAGAAGTGAAGCACAGTGCAAGAAAAGGATGAAGCAGTCTACAACACTCACCCCAGCTCCTAGGGAACGTCACCTGTCACCACAGACACAAGGTAATAAGCCCCTCAGGATTAGCAGCAACAGGGAGAAACAATAAGCCAGGCTAGCATCACTAGCCCCAAAAAAAGCCCACAGCTAATGGGCTAAACAGGAGGGGAGAGGAGGAAGGGGGGGAGGAGGAGGGAGAAAGAGGGAGAAGGGGACAGAGGAAGCAGAAGGCAGGGGAAGGGGAAGAAGAAGAGGAAGAGGAAAAGGAAGAAGCAACAGCAGCAGCAGCAGCACAGGGTTTTACCCTAAAATTGGCTCCATCCACACAGCTAGGGTTGGAGAAGAAATCCAGTACATTTCCATCATATCTAAGAGTATTTAATCAGGAACTGTTTGGTGAAGGGGCAGACTGTTTAAGACAGCCACAGAACAAACATAAAACTTCACTTCCAGGTTTCTAGTGTTACCCTCCCAAAGTTACTAGATGAGAGTGAGTCACAGGAGATTGCCACAGAGAGAGTGAGGATTAGGTATATAGCACACCTAAAAAGTATAACTAAAGCTGGGGAAGACCTAGTACCACACTCTACCTAGTAAGAAATCAGACCCAGCATGAGGGCTTTCAGAGGCAGGTAGATCTGCAAGTTGTAGCCATTACGCCCAACAGTCTGCTTGAACTCTACCCTGCTGCCTACATCTAACACATCTCAGTAGTCTGATTGCTACGGCCCATCACCAACATGAACAGGGTACATTGTAACCTGGATGGTTGCCACAGCCCAGAGTGTATGCACGGAGGAGCCTCTGAAATGGGAGTGCACTCCACAAACCCAGAGACCATAAAGCTACATGGAGAAAACAATGACTTGCTGGATTGAAAGACTGCAGGTCCTGGAAAGAAGTTCTTCATTCGGTAACTTTGAGGAATAACTTGCAGTGTGAATGGTCTCAATTTCCTAATTAAGAGCAACAGATTGGCAGAAAGAATCAAGAAATAATATAATGTGCACAGGAAAATATTTAATAAGAAAAGATATTCATAGGCTAAAAATTAAAGGATGGAAAACAATATACCAAGCAATAGGAACACCAACAAAAAAAAAAAAAGAAAAGTATCCTTCTTTTCAGACAAAGTAGGCTTCAAACAAAAACACATCAGAAAATGCAAACAACATCATGACATGTTAGTTAAGGGAACAAATAAACATGAGGAGTTAATAATTATCAACATATCTATACTGAACATCAAGTCACCTATCTTCACAAAACACTACTGTCCATAAAATATCAGACACATAACATAATTTACTGGAGACCACAATGCCCTGCTGTCATAGCCCAACTAGACCCAAAAAAAAAAAAAAAAAAAAAAAATTAAATACCAGAGCTGAATCAAACTTTTGAACAAATGAATTCAATAGATGACTCCAGTGTTCCATTTAACAAGAGAACATACCTTCTTCTTAGCAGTACATGGGACTTTCTCCAAAACAGACAACATGCTACCTAATAAATCAGGCTGAAAAAATACAAAAACATAAATATTATACCATGCATATTGCCAGATCATAGCACAATGAAACGAGAAATCAGTGGCAAAAGAAACAACAGAAATTATGCATATACAATGAAAGTAAACACTACAGTTCTGATGAGTCAATCAGTCACAGAAGAAATAAAGGAAAAAATTAGCTCCACGGTCAAACAGCATCAGTACAATAAATTAGAACCCATCGAACACAAGGAAAGCAGTCCTAAGAGAGAACTTGATAGCTGTGAATGCCTAAATCAGAAAAACAGAGCAAGCCCAAATAAATGCACCTTAATGTCCTAAAAGAAGAAGAGCAAGCCAACTCTAAAGCTAATAAGAGAAGAAATATAAAAATCAGAGCAGAAATTGGTGAAATTGACACCAAAAAAATACAAAGAATCAATAAAACCGAGAGCTGATTCTTTGAAATTACAAATAAAAGACAAATCCCAGCTAGTTATATCAAAAAAGAACCAACCCAAATTAATACAATTAAAAATATAAAAGGAGAAATCACAACAGACACCACTGACATCCAGAGGATTATTAGTAATCACCTTGAAAACCTGTATTCCAATAAATTGGAGAATCCAAAAAAAATAAGATTTTTCAACATATATGAGTCACCAAAACTGAACCAAGAAGCTATACATTCCCTGAATAATCCAATAACAGACAAAACCTGAAGTAATAATGAAAAACCTTCCAACTAAGAAAAGCCCAGGACCCAATGAATTCATCACACAATTCTACAAGAAGTTCAAGACAGATATAACACCAATATTCTTCAACCTCATTAATGAAATTGAAAGGGAAAGAGTACTCCCAAAGTCATCCCTGAAAGCTAGCATTACCCTGATTCTAAAAGCAGAAAGAACTCAACCACAAAAGAAAACTACATGCCAATCTTTTTAATAAACATAGATGCAAAAATCCTCAAGAAGATACTGGCAAACAAAATGAAAAAATTCATCAAAAAGATCATCTGTGTAAACCAAGTAGGCTTCATGCCAGGGATGCACAGATGGTTCAGCACATACAAATCACTAAAGGAAAACGTCACACAAACAGAAACAAGGACAAAAATCACATGATCATCTAACACAGTAGTGGCAAACCTATGGCAAGAGTATTACCTGTTTTTCAAGACCAAAGATATTAATGTATGAGTTGCTTTTTCTAAACTAAAACCTCACTATTCAGGTTTAATCATAGTGTTGGCACTTAGCAATAATTAGCGTTACAGTTTGTGAATCAGCTCTAAAAAGTTTGACATCACTTATATAGCAGATGTCATAAAAGTGTTTGACAAAATTCAACATCCGTTCACAGTAAAAACCCTGAAGAAACTAGGTGTGGAAGGACCATATCTCAGTCTGATCAGAGCCACTGATGACAACCCTACTACCAACATCATATTGAATGGGACAAACAGCTGAAAGCCCTCCCTGCAAACTCAGGAACAACGTTGGAGCCGTCACTGCCAACTGCAGGGATGGCTAATCCCAGTGAAGCCAGGCACCGGTTTTCTCTCGGGCAGCACAGGAAGCGAATCCCCACCCTAATTTCCTGGTGGCAGAGAAGGACGCACCCAGCAATGAGATCAAAGACAGCTTCCGGCAGTTTCTAAACTGGGATGACTTCAGTATCATCCTCAACACCCCGTGCATCACAGAGATGGTTCGGCACGCCCTTGAGGCCCACCGGCTCTCCATCCCCGCAGTCCTGGAGATCCCATCCAAGGAGCACCCTACGACACCATTAAGGACTCCACCCTGCACAGCGCCAAGGGCATACTGCCGAGACCTGTGCTAGGGCCACCCTCAGCCCTGCAGCCCGCACCGCATAGCCAGGCCTCTCCCAGCCCCACGCTTCCCACTACCTGCTGGTTGGGTGATGCTGAGGCTCTGGGTTTTGGTTTGTTTTGTTTTTGTCTTTATTTTGTCCGGAGTCAAGGTCTCATTGTGCAGTTCAGGCTGGCATGGAGCTCACTTTGTAGCCCAGGCTGGTCTTGAACTTGCAAGGATCCTCCTGCCTCAGCCTCCCAAGTGCTGAAATTACACAGGTGTGCCACCCCGCCCAGCGGCTCTGTTAAAATCCAGGTTGGTTAGGGAACAGGTAGACCAATCATCTTCTCTCTCCTCTACCTCTTCCCTGCGCAATTACAAAGTGTCACTGTCTATGTTAAAGTAATATTCTTCGTTCTCTCCAAAAAGAATAAATAAAATCAGAAAAAAGACAAGGATATCTACCACAGTGTCATCACTCCCATTTACATAATACTTGAAATATTACAAGAGCAATGTGCAGAGAAAAACTACAACAACAAAGTCCTAATATTAATAACTAAATTCAGCAGCATAGTAGGATATACAACCGATATACAAAAGTAGCATTCTAGTACATCAATAATGAACTCACTGTGAAAGAAAGTAGAACTCCCCAAATAAAAGACCCAATCAAAAAATGGGCACCTGGAATGAACTGAACCCTTAGAAGTACAAATGGCCCACAAATAGGAAAAAACTGTTCAGCGTTCCTATTAGAGAAATTCATAGTAAAACAACACTAAGATTTGGTCTTACTCCTGAAAAAAATGGCTATCATCAAGAAATCAAATAATAACACATGGTGGTAAGGCTGCTGAGTGGTGGGGAGCCCTGCTACATTATCAGTGGGACTATAAATTAGTACAATCACTATGAAAATCAGTATGTAGATTCCTAAAAAAAAAAAATAGAAATTCCATTTGACCCAGGTATTCCATTTTAAGCATCCTCCCAAAAGAGCTAAAGGCATCATATTACAGTGATACACGCACACCCAGATTACAGCAGCATCATGCATAATAGCTAAATCTTGGGAGTAGCTTATCCATCCACCAGCAGATGAATGGATATAGAAAATGTGTCAGTTACATAAAGCTGAGTACTGCTCTGCCAAAACGGAAGGGTAAATGTGAGTCGTTTGTAGGAAAATGGATGCACCTTTAAACTGTAATGTTAGTGAAATAAATGAGAGACACGAGAGCTGACGTGAGAAATCCTAAATAAATAAAGAGCAAAATAAAAGATAAGAAAAGGGGCAATAGGTCTTCTGCACAAGGGAAGGGGAGCGAGAGATGGAAGGGAGAGGAGCGAGGGCTGGAAAGGGGAATGAAGAGGTGTTACACGTGCACCTCATGCTGATGAGGGAGATAAGCAACGTGTCCTGCAAACATGAACCAATAGAAACAATAAAACTACCATATGATAAAATATACATTTATTATTATTTATTACATTTACTCACATTATTTAAAATACATAAAGCTTACAAATAAACTGCCAAAGAAAACTATCTGCCTAAAAATGGCCTAAAGGCTAATTAATAAGTAAATGCTAGAAGTCAGTAACTCACTTGCTTCTACTGTTTTTTCTTCTTCTAGAAAAATGTGAAGCCAGAGAACTCTGCCAGCTGTCATCAAATAGATTAGTCAAAAACTACGCAAATGTTATTTTCCAAAGCAGTGACTACTTTATACAACAGACATCTGCCAATCACACACATTGTCAAAAAGGCAGCAAACCTACACAGATGGTCAAATTAGAAACAAAACATAATTTTTCGTAATTGATGGATAACATTGTAGATTTTATTGTGTACAACATGATGTTTTGAATTATATATATATGTTGTGGAATGATTTAGTCTAGATAATTAACAAATGCATTCCCTCACATGGTTATCACTTTTGTAGTGAAAGCACTTCATATCCAATCTCTTTATATTTCCATAACACAAAATTTTAAAATTCTGATTCATTTTTTGCTTCTCACTGTTTTTTGTAGAAACTGCAAATTTTAATTACATTTTTCTAACAAAATCATTGGTGATTTCTATTCCAAAATCTACTAGACAAAAGCAAAAGAGTAGATGGCAATTTGTTGACCATGATAACTTTAAATTTATGTTCAATACTGAGTTTAATGAAAAGACGGAGGTGAGCCACTTTCTTGACACTAAATAAAGGAGAAAAATACAATCAGTGCTCATATACTGTTCCATATTTCTCTGCAATTTCTGTGTAAACCACATTTCTATGCAATTTTAGGCAAGTCACTACATTTTCTCAATTTCAGAGTCCACCATCTCCAAATGTAGGCATCATGCTTATACTTGCAAATGTGAATTCTAATTACCATTTTTTTAAAGATCCACATTTTTATATAAAAAATATTCTTCCAGTGTCTTTATTTAATGAGGCCATAGTTTTAAGATATGTGGCTTCATTTAAATAATGTATGTAAAGCATCTCAGGGTTAGTAATAAAAATCCATCACTTTGAATCCTGATCTATTCAACACTTAAGTTCCTGTGTACTGTTACAGCCTTAGATACTTTGTCCTTGTTTCAGCAGATATTTTCATTTTCTTAAAGAACCAATAATAGGATAAAATATATTCTAAAGGTAACTGAATATAACTACTAAAATAAGCAAGTTAGATAAGTGAACATCTCAGACAACCTACAGAATCTATGTACTACCCAGAAATGGGTCAGACTGGTTCTGCAATAAAAAGAATACGATCTATAACCCTGAGTCCTATTTCCATTTCCACCAAAGGACAGTTGTAGTTCTTGAGAAACTCAATTAACTTTTTGGGCCAGAAACTCATCAATAAAATGCTGGGACTTGATGTTTAAGGTTCTCTTACATGTTATAATTACACTGATGCCATATAGGCAATAGCCTAGTTGTTTCAGTAGTCCAGTGCTACCCTCTAAACTCTCAAACAATGCTTGGCAAACAGGACATTATGTTTGTGTAGGACTTAAGAAAATAACCTCAGAATATTTACATCATTTCTGCCATTTTTCTAATTTCTTACAAATACATCTGCATAAAATACTATATGTATTATTTAATAACATAGTCATATTCATAAAACCTAAGGACAGAGAATACACATAGTATGAACAGAAAAATCTGTAAAAAGATTTTCTTAACTTTAGACACAAGCTATTTCTACAATATTATGCAAACCAGGCATGGTGGCACATGCCTGCAACCCCGGCACTG
The DNA here is from genome assembly GCA_004027595.1 of Dinomys branickii. NCBI lineage: Eukaryota > Metazoa > Chordata > Mammalia > Rodentia > Dinomyidae > Dinomys > Dinomys branickii. Next base: position 59,905 of record PVLD010005325.1, on the reverse strand, counting down.
GGGAGACTAAGGCAAGAAGATCTCTGTGAGTTCAAGTCCAGCATGGGCTACACAGTGATTTCAAAGTCAATATGAACTATACAGCAAGACCCTGTCCCAAAAAATTAAAAAATTAAATATTTAAAATAAAATATTATGCAAACATGTTCAAAATTAAAATCAATCTTTAAATATATTTACTACACAATTAGTGTACTTGAAACCCTTATAAAGATCGCCAGTACCATTAGTAAGTGCTTATCTGTTTGAATACAATATTTTTAAAAAATTACATCTGGTAAAGATTTATATAAAGTAAATATTTAAAACTTTTACTACATAAACTTAATGCTCATTTGTTGGGTAAAAACATTATTTATTTATCTATTAACCCTTCTTGATTCACATATTGCTGTGAAACCAATAAAGATGTATTTCTGACAGAATAGTACTATGAGACACTAGGTAAATTCCAAGGGAATCAAAGGATTATTACCAGTAGGATCCTTCTGAAGCAGAAAGAATAAAATATTTTTCCCTAAAATATAAGGAATAGGGATAATAAATTTTAATGAAAACATAGACAGGAGAAAATTCATTTTGTAACATTTGAAGAGACTATTTTCCCTGGTAAGAAGAGCATAAAGTCTTAAATGTATATGTAAAAGTTCTGTAAGTTGCATTATACTAGTCTCTTTGTCATGTAAAATTTAAAAATAATATTTGAGAAGCAAAATCAGATGTTAGAAAAAAATGCCTTTTAGTACTACATCCAAACACTAAACACATGAAGAAAATATGCCATAGTCAGTTTCCCCACAAATACATACTCAGAGCAATCTCACCACTCATGTCAATGCTTTAGATGAATTTCAATGCATTTTTAACATTTCTTAGTTGAAGTAGAACATGGCAAGAAACAGACTAAAACAAAGCACACAAATGAAGAGCAGGACCTTTTAAAGTGCATGCACTAGTGGCCTCGGTAGCATCACACATTAATGTTGAGCACGGAGAAGGAAGAGCATCACTTTGTTTCTGTGAACAAGAAAGGCTTCCCTTTTCAGTACAGCACAGTCACACTGTAAGTTCCCTTTAGTCCACAAAGCTGCATTTATTAAGTGTATTAGATTGCTTATGTCATAATCTCCAAGCTAATAGTCACTAAGTTTCCTTCACTTAAAACATATCTTTGTTTTGTTTATCTTTTACCTAGTCTGGCAAAGTGTGTGTGTGTGTGTGTGTGTGTGTGTGTGTCTTTACATACACATACCACTTTTGCTATAATTATGTTACCTACTCTGTGTCAGGTTCTGTGCCTGGACTTAAGAGATAGAAAAATGACCAACATGTGATCCATCTCCTTAAATAGCAAGTTTAACTACAAAACTGTGCACCTGTTTGGCTTGGTTACCTTTATCCTTCAATATCATCACTGATGAGTCTCCAGTTCTTGCACAGAGGTGCTTCCCTTGTAAACATCTGTCTCAAAGGATTCATAATATTCTGCCTCTAAACTTTTAAAGTAAAATTCTAGAGCATTTTTGCTAGATGTACATTATTATTGTTATTATTATTATTATTAATTCATTAAGTACAGCAAAGGTAGTCTGCAATATTTGATGATTAGTCGATTGAACCATTGATCAGTGTATATTTATAAACACAACTATAGTAAACAATAGCAACTATCATTAACTGATAGATACATGGCATTTTATATATATACTCATATATAATTTTATAAAGAAAATGTTATCACAGTATTTTAAGGATGGTAAGATTGAGGACTTGTGCTTTAGGTGCCGCAACTAAAGACACACAGAAAAGGTTTCAAAGCTGACACATGCCTAGGTAACAGTGATGTTATACTATCTCTCAAAGAAAAAAGTTCTATCTGCAGGCGGCACAACTCAATAAAAGTTTAATTCTTAGCTCTCTGAACTAATGAATATGTCTACACAGTTAAATCAACCAGAAATATGTAACGACCGTGTACACCAAAAGTAAATGTAAGAGAAAAGATAAGCTGCATAGTTGGTCCTCCATATCCAAGGGCATCAAATCTGCAAACTCAACCAAGAGCAAATTTAAAATAACCCCCAACCCTCCTCCCCTGTACCGCACATATATAGACCACTTTGTCATTATCTCCCTAAATATGTAACCCGATGTAATTATTACCATAGCCTGCAACATGGTGCTGGGTAATGTAAGTAATGTGGAGATGACTAAAAGTAGATATGAAGAGGTGTATAAGTTATATGCAAATAATGTTACTTTTCATAGGGGATGTTGTGTGTATATGGGTCTTAAAGATCATATACTATTTTGAAGTAGAAATCATCTTCTCTCTGCATTACACACGAGGGGTAGCAACCTATGGCATGCATGTTGCAGCTAGCTGTTTGTTACCAGTGAAAGCCCTAAAAGGTTCGCCCTCACTGGCATACACCACCACAATTTAAGTACAGATTGAACATTGCTAATCCAAAAATCCAAAGTCCAAAGCACTATGAAATTCAAAAAGTTTTAGCACCAAAAGGATGTTACAACTGAAAAGTTCTACACCTGACCTCATGTAAGTTTTCATCAAAAAATAGACAGACTAAAAATACTGTCTTCAGGCTATATGTAAATGATATATATAAAACATAAATGAATTTTGTATTTAGACTAGGTTCTAAAATATTGCCAAAATATTAATTATGCATATGCAAATATTTTAAAATCTGAAAAACTCCAGTATCTGAAATACTTCTGTTTTCAGGCATTTTGAAAAGGGATACTCAACCATTTTTTACCAATTGAAAGGATCAACTGCAAATCTGGCTTTTACTAAACCCTAATCTCGGGATCCAACACGATGTCAGCCACATAAGTGATGCTCAAGACAAGCATTCTAACAAAATCATTAACTCTTCAAACCCAGTTCTAAGGTAAATATTCCATTTACAGTAATGTGTGATAACACATGCATATCTGGAACATCACAAATAGGATCAATGAAAAAACATTTATTTTAAGTAGAGCAAGGTAATTATTAGATTTTCAACAAATCAAATTTTTCAACATTATTTCTTAAAGGCAGATAAGAGAATTTAAAAACATTTTAACGTAATTTCTAGATAATATTTTAATTAGAGAAAAGTGGGAAAATTTAGTATCATCTCCACAGCAACTACATCCTGGCAACAGACACACATTAAATTTGTAGGAACATTAGATACAATCAAAACAAAGACTGACATAAGAACTAAATTACAGCTGTTGTTGTCAAGACTGAAGGGTGAAATTTAGCATGTTAAATATATTTAATCATAAATTCCAAACTAGCTTATTCCGCACACACACACACACAAAAAAAAAAAACTCTACAAACAACACAAAGCGGAAAGGTGAAAAAAGCACTAGGAAAGTTTCTTTTTAAGAGTTTGTAACACCCCACCCAGCTCCTTCCTCGTAGCTTTTACCAACCCTGAACAAGTTTAGTGTTCTTTTAACCTATATCTACACTAGCTTTTCCCATTATCTTACTTTCATTTTTTGTACAGTGGAACTCTGTGACACTTCATTGCAAATTCTTTATAGAAGTTGGCAGAAGCAAATTTAAATACTGGTTTCTATTATTACTTGACTTTGTGTCACAAGAGAAGCTCAAAGGTAGTGATTTCTAGAAATCCTTGATATTCTCCCCAAAATGTGGTAAGTGGCAGGCACTCAAAATAAATGTAGGTGCCTCCTGAAAGCAGAGCAGGGAACCAGTGCGGATATACATAGTTAAAAACTTCTTAGCCTTAACTGTCCAAAATTATGAAACTGAGAATAGTATCAATTTCAAAAATTACTATGAGGATTAGCACACACCACAAATAACCATTAAATACTTCACTCTGAACCTTGTTTTCTTCACACAGCGATGAAACCTACCACCTGCAGAGTAAGTATCTGTGACTTCCTAAAACTTATAAACTGAAACCTAATCTCCAATGCTATCTGTTTGGGGTAGGGTCCTGGGAGGTGATTGGTCAGTGGAGAAGCCCTCATCAGCGGAGCAGGGCCGAGATAAAGGAGAACGCAGAGAGCTCCCTGGGGCCTCCTGCAAAGTGAGGACACAGTGCAAAGCGCAGTCGATGAACAAGACAGCGGGCTCTCACCCCGCACCGAATCTGCCAGTGCTTCCACCTGGACTTCCCGCCTCTCAAAACACAAGAAAGAAGTGTAGCTTGTGAAAGTGACTCCAACAGACTAACACTCTAACCCAAGCAGCTCTGAGAATTAAATGGGTAAACATACATCAACCAGTTGGCACACATTACTGACCTATCGTAAGTCCTCAATAAATCATCAATCCTTTCTTTTTTACTTTGCCTCTAAATTCCAATTTGACGACATAGGAAAAAAGGTAAAATCAAATCTACTCAAAAGTGAACAGTAGGTTGAAAGAATAAAAATTATAGCATCATAACAAACTATTTTTTCTGACAACAATATTACAACTACTATATATTAATACAGAATATGTGAAACATATACTAGAAGAAATTAAAATACCTTTCTTGGCAGGCTAGGGACTGAACTCATGTCTCATGCATGCCAGGCAAGTGCTCTACCACTGAGCTACACCCCCAGCGCAAAACAAGCCTTAAATTAGGACTCACTCAAATTACCTTTTCTTCCAGTTTGTCTTTTAAACATTGATATTTCACCTTCATCGTTTTGTTCTCATTTTCATTCTGGGTTAACTCCTCTGTCAGTCGCTCACATTGTGATTTCAATTTCTCCAGCTGACAACGGTGGACTTTAGCCATATTCTTATCTTCTAAGCTTTCCGCCTAACATAAAGAAGAGAAAAGAAAGAGTTCACTGGCTATAGCCAAGCGACACCAAACTGATCACACTGTATCAGCAGGAAAATACTTCAATATTATAGCTCTCTCAAAGCATTTACATGTAAAAATTAAACAAAAAATGCTCCTTGTGTCTATTCAGTCACTCATAGCACATATCAAGCATTTACCAAGTGACAGGAATTTTACCAGGGGCTGAAGATAAGAGCCATGAACAGAAAAATATAGTCAACACTCAATCTGACAACAGTAAATGCAGCAAGGTGTGGTACCACGTGCCTGTAATCCCAGCACTCAGGAGGCTAAGGCAGGAGGCCTGGACTGCATAGTGAGTTCAAAACCAGCCCAAACTACATAGCAGGAATGTTTTTAAAAACATAAATAAATAAAAGTAAATAAACGAGAAGAAGTACTTAAAAGTGGAGGCTCAGTATTTGGGGAATCAAAACAGGAGAAACCGCCTGAGAAATGGGAAGCAGATGTCAACAAGAATCATGAAGGGACACTCTGAGATGATGCTTCTAGCTGAGCAGGTTCCTCACCTGTAAAAGAAGCTTCACGCGCTCCTGCTCTTCCTAAATCCTGCACTTCAAGAAAGAATGACACACTTTTGTACAGTGTAACTACTGATAGCCCTTTTGGCCTAGAGGGGTTATCAATGGTAACAGCCAGGAACTATAAACTTAATGTGAAACACTTTATGTCACCATCAATCGTGCAGAACAAAGTACTTTTTTGATTAATCTTTATTTAGATGCAACTGAAATCAGGTCTAAAAAGTAAACATTATGAACAATCTATTCCATGTATGGAATTCAACAAAGACTTGCCAGGTTGCAAACTAAAGGAATTTTGAAATAACAACAATGTAAATACTATGTGTCAGGTACTGCTCTGTAAGACATTATGTACAATTTTTCCCTTCCTCTTCAAAACAGCCTAACCCAAAAGCTGAAACTGAAGCTAACAACTTGCCCACAGGTACATAGGGAGCGAGTGAACTTAAGAATTCTTTCTAATATGTGCAAGTAACTGCAACTACTCCTTCACTCTGCCTCTCAAAAGATACAATATCATGTTTTAAAAACAGTATGGTAGAAATTTTCAATATTAACTGGCCACACCTACCAGTTACTAATAGTCTGTAAAAAACTATATATACTCTGTTTAAAATATGTTTTAATGCCTATAATGTTTCTGGTTCTTTTCTTTTTATAAGTTTATTATGTGTTTAGTTAGGTATGCAAGAACACAATCACTGAGAAAAACTTCCTGAAAGGAGGAACTTTTGTGAGTTTCATACCAAATCTACATTTTATTTACCCCACAAAATTTACCAAAGACCTAAAGCCACTTTGCATTAACAAAGAAATTGATTTTTTATGAGAAATCCTGTACTCACAGTTCAAAAATAAATTTACAAACTCAAGTCTCTCACCAGGAAAACTACTCAATTACCAGTTTAAGTTTCAGTAGAATGCTCTTACTTTTCTTTACCTCCTATAAAATGCACAGATAAATGAGAGGCCTCTCCAGAAAGTCAGGCATGCAAGAGATGCCAGCAGCCAGTGTGCGCACCTCTTCCCAGCTTCCCCTGTGTCCAGTGCTGTCTTTCATGGAATCAGCCAAGATGGGCATGCTTATAGCAAGAGTTTGGCAAAGGTGGAAAGCAGCAATTGTTTCCCCCAGAGAGCCTGCTTTTAAAAATGTCAGCATATCAATTCATAACTTTATTAAAAACATATTTATTTTTATGCTTTTTATTCCATTTACATGTCCCTTTACCGTTCACAAAGTGATGTGTTAGCAATACCTCAGCAATATATAAATCCCCCCCATGCCCACTTTGTTGATAAAGCATGAAAAGGTGAAGTAATTTAACCAAGATCATCTGGGTGACAAGATGCAAAATTACACAACTCCACCCTGAACATTTTGGTTCCAATAAAATATTTTACAAAATGATTTTGTAGCAATTATAATACAGTGCCGGCCCAACCTCCTGAAAATATTAATTGGAGCTATATCTTGTCAGTAAAATATTTTAAACAAATTTAAAAGTAGGTATAAAGAAGGTAATTTTTGATGAATGGGGACGTCATTTACATGGAAAAAAGGTTGGTGTACCAGAGCTTAATCAACTGAAAAATTAATAAATTACATGAAGCTGAAAGACTAAAAAATATACCACTTGTAAAGCTAAATGCCTAAAACCCTACTGTACATAATTCACTACACTAAATCTATAAGGATCTTTGTATCAATTCTTTTTTACTTAATATAAATGAGAGTTATGGTTTGTGTCTAGATGCCCCCGCAAAGCCTTATGCAGTCATGGAGTGGTCTTCTGGAGTTTCTAACTGATCCATGGTCCAGTGCTGGGATTCTGAGTGTGAGTGCTACGCCCGCCCTGGGGTGGCAGCTTTCACACAATATAAGGGAGGGAAAGAGGCTTGCTTCGTGCCCCTACTCTTGCTCTCGCTGCTTTTGCTGTGTTTTACCACCTTAGACTATTGCCTCTGTGCCGTGCCACTCTGCCTTGGAGCCAGCTGATTATGGACTTAAACATCCACAAACTGTGACCTAAGTAAACCTCTTCCTTCATTAATTTTGGGTGTCAGGTATTTTGTCTCAACAATGAGAGAAAATTACCTAAAACAATGAGTTAAAGTGTGGGATTACATCATTAAAACACCACGAGGTAAGGACAGTACCTTAAGTGTCATTTACTTGATTTAGAAGGAAACTACTGAGCTTGACAGCCTGTGGTTTTCCTTTCAGCTTCTGTGCTACTGCTATATCACATTAGAGAAGCACCAGCACAAGACGCTGCTCCACCCTAAGCCTTCAAATTGAAAAGGGAGAAGAACTGAAAACAATTAGGAAAAAAGAAACCCTGCAAGATACAGAAGAGCCATAGAATATGTGTAAATTAGAAATTCTACACATATATACACAAGATAGTTCTGTAAAGTTCTTTGTATCACTGTAAGTGAATTCAAAGAACTTAAAAAAAATTCCCATGTTACACAAGGAACTTCAAACTTCACAGATCCCACAGAACATCAGGAATGATTTTCAAGCCAAGAATGATTAAGAGATAAACAAAGTCACTACATCCTTGTAAAGGGAACTATCTAAGAGGAAGAGATAACAATCATACATATACATGCAAGAAATACCAGTGCACACAGTGATATAAAACAAATATTAACAGGCATGAAAAATCCAATAAGCACTAATACAATGATATTGGGAGATCTCAATACCCCACTGTCACAAAAACATAGATGAACTAGAAAAAAATCAACAATGACATATTAGAACTAAACCACCTTTTGAATACATGGACTTAGTAGATGTCTCTAGAGTGTTCTACCTAACAACATGAGAATACACATTCTTCTCAATGGCACAGGGAACAGTCTCCAAAACAGATGACATACTAGGTCATAGAACATGATTAAGTAAATGCAAAGAACTGAAATTATCCCACACATATTATCAGGCCATGGTGCAATGGAACTGGAAATCAATGCCAAAAGAAATCATAAGAACTTCATAAACACATGGAAATTAAATAGCATGCTCCTTATCAACCCATGGGTCACAGATAAAAGTAAAAAAGCAATTAGCTTCTATAATTATATGATGATGAGAATAAAACATACTGCAACATTTGGGACACAATGAAAGCAGTCCTAAAAGGGAAATGTATAGCAGTGAATACTTGTATCAGGAAAGCAGAACAAGTGCAAATAAACAACTTAGTGGCAAACCTCAGACTTCTAGTAAAAGAAGAGCAGGCTGAGTCAAAAGCTCTTATCAGGGACGAAATTATAAAGATCATAGCAGAAATTAACGCACTGGAGACTAACAAAACAACAACGAAGCAAGGAATTAGGGAGTTGGTTCTTCAAAAGATCAAATAAAATTGACAAACTCTTATCCAACCGTATCACAGAGAAAAGACTCAAATCCATGTAATCAGGAAAGAAAAGGGTGAAATCACTACAGACTTTGCAGAAATCCAGAAGATTATCTATACCTACTTTGAAAACCTGTACTCTAATTACATGAAAAATGAAGAAGAAATGGACAGATTCCTAGATACATATAAATTACCAAAGCTGAAACAAGAAGGTATAAGAATCCTAAATAAACCAATATCAATCAATGAAATTGAAGATGTAATTCAAATCCAACAAAGAAAAGCCCAAGTCCTAAAGGATTCCTTGCTGAATGCTATAAGAAATGCAGAGAAAATCTATACTACTACTTCTCAGACTCTTTAATGAAATTGAAAGGAAGCAATACTCCCAAATTCATTCCTGGAAGCAAGCATTACCCAGAAATCAAAACCAGAGAAAGACCCAACTAAGAAAAAGAATACACACCAGTACCCCTAATGAGCATAGATGTAAAAAATCCTCTATAAGATACTGGCAAACAGAATGAAGCAAATTATCGAGAAGATTATACACCATGACCAAGTGGGATAAATCCCAGGAATGCAGGTCAACATACATAAATCCATAAATGTAATACTCCATATTAATAGAGCCAAGGACAAAAATCATATGATCATCTGTATAGATGCAGAAAAAACTTTTGACAAAGTCCAGCACCCATTCCTGATAAAAATCCTATAGAAAACTGGAATAGATGGTCTTTACCTCAATCTGATAAAAGGCACCTATGACAAACCAACAGGCAACGTAACACTAAAAAGACAAAAAATGGAAAGCTTTCTCTCTAACATCAAGAACAAGACAAGGACATCCACTCTCTACTCTTTTTCAAGATAGTCCTGGAAACTTTAGCCAGATCACTTAGACAACAGAAAGAAATAAAAGGAATAATGATAGGAAAGAAAGAAGTTAAATTATCATTATTTGCTGATGACATAATGACCTATAGAGAAGACGCCAAAAACCCCAAGCAACACTCAAAAATCAATAGCCATCCAGTACATGAATAACAAACTCACTAAGAGAGAAATTAGGGAAAGCATACCTTTCACAATAGCATCCAAAAAAATGAAATACCTAGGAATCAATCTAACACAGGATATAAAAGATCTCTACACTGAAAACTGCAGTACTCTGACAAAAGAGATTGAAGAGGACATCAGAAAATGGAAAGATATCCCTTGCTCTTGGGTAGGAAGAACCAATATATGGCCATACCTCCAAAACTGTTATACAGATTTAATGCAATTACAATCAAAATTCCAAAAGCATATCTTGCAGAATTAAAGAAAACAATCCTAAAATTCATTTGGAACCAGAAGAGACCTAGAATAGCAAAGGCAATTCTGGGAAACACAGGCAAGGCAGGGGGCATCACAATCACTGACTGGAAATTAGACTATAAAGCTACTGTCATAAAAACAGCATGGTACTAGCAAAAAAAAAAAAAACACAGACCTGAAGATCAATGGAACACATTAGAAGATGCAAAAACAACTCCAGACGTACTTAGCCACCTGATTTTTGACAAAGGTGGCAAATATATTCACTGGTAGAAAGATACCCTTTTTAATAAATTGTACTAGAAAAAAAATGGCTCTGCACATGTCAAAGATTAAAATTGGGCCTATATGTTTCCCTGTGTACTCAACTCGATTTGAAATGGATCAAAGATCTAAATATTAAAACAGAAACATTACATCTGTTGGAAGACAGAAGAGGTAAAACTCTTGAAGACATTGGTGTAGGCAAAAACTTTATGAATAAAATCCAGATGGCATATCAACTATCACAAAGAATCAACAACTGAGATCTTATGCCATTAGAAAGCTTTTGCACAGCAAGAGAAACCAGCAACACAGTGAAGAGACAACCCCAAATGGGAAAAATGTTTGCCAGCTTTTCCTCAAAGGATTACTATCAAGAACAAAAATAAAAATCAAAAAATGCAGACCTCCAAATTTAAAGATCCAATCCAAAAATGGGCTACTGAGTTGAATATGTATGTCTCAGATGAAAAAATACAAACAGCAAAGAAATATATAAAAAATGTTCAGTATCACTGCTCATTCAAGAGATACAAATTAAAACAATACTGAGATTCTATCTCATCACAGAAAGAATGGTTATTATCAAGAAATCAATCAATAATAAATCCTGGAGTGGCTATGGGGAAAAGGAACCCTTCTCCACTGTTGGTTAAAATGTACACTGGTGCAATCTGCAGAAATCATTGTGGAGATTCCTCAAAAGCCTAGAATTAGAGGTCCCACTTGACACAGCTATTCCACTTTTGGGTATCTTCCAAAAAGAATAAAAAATACAGCACAGTGATATATGTGCACCCATGTTTATAGTACACAATCTGTAATAGCTACATCTTAGAAACAACCCAAATGCCCATCAACAGAGGATCAGGAAAAAAAGATGTGATCTTTTCCTATAATGGAGTACAACTCAGCCATAAAGGATAAACTAAAGACTTTTACAGGGAAAATAATGTAACTCAAGACCATACTCCTAAGTGAAATAAACCAGACACATATGTATAAACATTATCTCCTTAGTGTGAGAAGATGAAAATTAAGTAAGACTCAAAATGTACAATAGATATTGTAAAATTGAAAGAAACTGTTCAAAAAGAAAGAGAAACTGGGATAGGAAATGGAGAAAAGAAGGAAGGGGAAAGACAAAAAAAAAAAAAATATATATATATATATATATAATAGCTCTACTAATTTCTCTTAATCCACTGAAAAGTTTGTACTAATATTGTTTGGACAATTAAATGCTGATACCTTGGACTCTGAGTAACTAATTTAAAGGTTACAGTACGCAATGTATTAACCATTGTTTCCCTCCTATCATCTCATTTTCAAATTTTCTTTTACTTTTTTTCTCTTTAAAAGAAAAATTAAAGAATAGTCAATGGAGGTTTTTCAATATGAAGTGATAAACTTAGAAACATATTTGGGAAAGGCAATCAAGTGGTACTTGATGGATGATAGGGAGGAATTGCTGGTGGGAAGAACTACAGGGAAGTAAACGAGCTGCTTGGAAGTATGTCCACGTAGTGCAAATCAGCAACCCACTGCCTTATTTCTACTATGACATATGATACAGCTGGACATGGTGGCACATGCTTGTCATCTCAGCACTTGGGAGGCTGAGGCAGGGGTATGGCTGTGAGTTCGAGGCCAGCCTGAGCTACACAGTGAATTAAAGCCAGGCTGACCTACAGAGTGAAACCCTGTTACACAACACCAAAAAAAAAAAAATGAAGAAGGAGAAAAAGAGGAGGAGGAGGAAGAGGAAGAAGAGGAAAAAGAAATTTCCATACAGTCAGAGAGGGACCCAGCTTGAAGAAGTCTGTGAAAAATAAAGATATAAGAATCATGGCTGAGGCGCCTCTAAAGAAGGCCAAGCCTCAATGTAATGTCCCAGTGTGGGACTTGAACACTTCTCTAGGGGATGAGCAGAGTTTGAGGCTATGCTGTAATTAGTACCACCAGTCCATGAACTCCAGACATGCATCACACACCCCTTCCTACCAACACCTCTGCTTCTTCTCCGGTGCCCTGGCCCCAGGACCTGCTTCCCTGCTGGTCAGTGCTAGCAAAGCAGCTGTACCTGTATTCCTATGGACTGAGCATATTTGATCCACACTGTGACTTTGCTGTACAGATTGCCTCAACAAGGCCCTGGGTGGCCAACCACTGGGGCTACTCCTGTCTCTCAGGAGCTATTCGAGTCAACAGTAAACATTTCCTCCTGGTAACCTCCTTGGTCATTTAAAATACATTCCCCAATTTCAGGGATATATAAAAAAAAAAAGAACAGAAAAAGGGCTGGGGATATAGCAGGGTGGGGTAAGTGACTGCTTGGCAAGCACAAAGTCCTGAGTTCAATCCCCAGTTCCGCAAAAATCAACAATAACAACAAAAAATAAACATTTCAGGGACATGGACTCAACATATCTGACATCTAGCAGGTTGGGTTATACTTCTTCTTTATCAATACATTCATGTCCTGTCAAACAAACTGTACTTACAATATTTTGTCTCTCACTCAGCATATATGAATGTGAGATTCTGAGAGAGATGATGCTCTCACAGAGAAGATCCTGATCCTATTCTAACTGAATAAATTATGACTAGCTCTTGGTTAGTAGTGTACAGGAGTATCACACAACCTTCATAATGGCAACGAGGCATCTGTAGTTCTGAGAAGGAAAGGAGATTCTAGTTTCAAGAACAATCAGGAGAACTATAACCTCCTTGAGAAGAACAAGTCCTAATGCCACACCCAGTGTGCTAACAAATAAATCATCACATGCCGATCACCAGGCAAAACCCTGCCTTCCTCTAAGTCTCACACTATTCCTCCCCAGTGCCTCCCTTTCTGTGCTGGCAACAGCTGACTGACCAGCCACTCTCTTCAGGGAGGATTCGGGTCTTGTGCCCAATTATTCTCTTCCTCATAAGACCATAAACATGCAAATGTCCATTCTACAAAACAATGTCAAATTCCAATCCTTTTAGCCTCATTGCACAAGGGCAGTGGGTGCCACACCTTCCACCCTATGTCTGAAAATTTGCACTACAATGTAAGGGTTTCTGACCTAATAACTGCAAACTACATATTCTTCGTCCTCAGCTCTCTCATCCCTTCGAAGCTCTTGTTCCCCACTTTCAGCTACAAGGCGATACTTTCCGGGCTCCCAGATTCGGCTCATGCAGTTCACGCCCATCTCGGCAGCCACTTTCTCCTCACCACCGCAGAGTCACTAGCGTAGCCCTACTCTGTGTCAGAGGGAAGAAAGAGACCATCAGGCTCATCAGTGCCCCTCGACCAGCCCTATCAGTGTAGCCAATCTCACTGGTTTCATCTAAAATCTCCAAAGGAGGAGATGCTTGTCCCTGGCTCCACACTTTCTTTTTGATCAAACACCTTCACACATTCTTATGGACACTTTCCCTCCATCTCTGCCAAACAGAATAAATATATCTTATCTTCTTCCAGATTTTAATCCTCTTTTAGATTATCTGTTACACAGAATACTCTTAATTTTTTCATTCTAAAAATGTCCAACCTGGATCTCCACAATATCATTCTTATGATTCTCCTCTTCCCTTTCATATATTATTTTATTCTCATTTTCTAGACATTCCTTATTAATTCTTTCCTTAAACACTGGAGTTCTAGAAATTCCTCCTTTCCTTTCTCAATGCACAATCTTCCATATCCTATGATTTTAACTACCACCTCAAGTTATTAACTCCCAAATATTGCATTCTTATCTTAATTTCTTCTTCAGCTCCTAAACCCTTACATATTAAACTGCTGAACCAAGACATTCAGGGATAACCTTAAGATCTCTCCTACCTAACTCAACATACGAAAACACTAGGATTGCCAAAGTTCTGTCCAAATCTGTTGTTTGTCTACACTGGCCAACAGTGTGATTCTCTACCAAGTCACCCATTCTTAATCTAGTCATTCTTAATTCTAAGCTCTTTCCAGGAGATCAAAGAAATTAAGAATTCAGGCAGCTAACTCCCTGGGTTCAAACCCACTCTTTAGCAGTAAGACTCTGGGCAAGTTGTTTTACCACTCTGTATGTCTTGGCTACCTCAAGTTCTACAATCTGTATAGGTGATAGGAATATTCAGTGATTAACACAGATAAAGCTTTAGTAGGGACTAACATAAAATGTTGAAAAATATTTGCTAGTAGTAGTACTACTGTCACAACCAAGCAAATAACAGGAGAGAGACAGTGGAAGAGGGACAGAGACAGAGACAGAGATCCCAGTTCTTCCTCATCACCCTAACCCTGCTTTTGTTTCTGTCCCCGTAAACTTCGAAGGACCAACGCACCAAATCTAAACAACAGTAGAATGTGTACTTCCCACAATCTACCACCTCCGGGTGGGTGCCTTACAGTTTAGGGCCATGTCATAGTGTCAGAGGATGAAGGCAGCATCTTTTTTTCTTACTAGCATATAACAATGATGCACCTTAAAACTGATGGTATCTCAGATGCAAGAAATCGAGTAAGGGTCACATACCCTCCATTCTGATCTGCTTACCTGAGTTCACGACCCTAAATCACTACTGCCAAAACACTAAAAGGGACTGAGAAAGAAGCTATAAACCAGCTATAACATTCTAAAAACGCCAGCAATTTCAACATAATTTCATTTTACATTGTATTTTTTGAATTTCAAAGACTTTTGAAAAACAAACTACAATTCACTTTTAAAGATGTACCCATTCTTTCAACTACTTAACAGAGATTTACATTCCAGAAACAATTTAAGGCACTGGAGATGTAGCTATAAAGAAGTCAGACTTGAATTCCAGTGCTGATGCATTTTTTTTCCTAATAAAGGGAGATTAAAAAAATAAATAGTATGGAGTCTATACTGTATGGGTAGAAGTGTAATAGAGAAAAAACAAAGCAGGGAAGGATAGATTTATCATGCAAGAAATGACTGCCCTGCTTGCTGATAACACCAAAGTCATTAGACCTCAGAAACACCTCCCCAAACGTGAGGTCTCAATTAGGCAATTAACCAGGTAACTTCAATTTGGAACAGAAGTGGGAAACCTCAAAAGCCTTGGCTTTATATGCCCATAAGCTGACCCACTTTAGTTACCATACTAATCAGGACTGTGGTTATAGCCTCTATGGCCTTGACAAGTCTTTGCCTTTTGTATTTTAGGAGGTCATAAATGGTGAAGGAGGGCACATTTCAGGTCCTGGACTTACTGCCACCTCTACTTTTCCTGAACTCCCAAAATAGCTCAGTGTTCCTATTAACGGGCTTCTGCGCTGTAAAACAGGTGCTCCCAGGAGGCTTCTATAACTCATTTCAACCTGGCCAAACAGGCGTGAATAAACCTCCTTATTGTGGGTTTTATCTTCCAGTCAGTGCTTGGGAATACAAAATGGTCTCTAAAAGTTTACGCTTTCTTCGCTTCACGAGCCACCAGAAAAATTCCCTCAGTATCATCAGATAACTCAACACAGGTACCTGCAGTGTCCTAATATGATGCTCTGCTTCACTCTTTTCTTTCTTAAAGTGCTTCATCAGCTCCTGAATATTTTGTTCATGCTTTGTTTTCACGTTCTGCAGTGACGAAGTGAGATCTTCCAGCTCCCTCTGGTGAACATCCCGCTCTAGCTTCAGCTGTGTGATGACTGTAGCTGTTTCCTCATCCTTGGATTTCGCCTGGGCTGTGAGATCAGACAGGTCCTTAAGCACCATTTTTTTACCTTTCTGTTCTTCAGCCAATTTATTAGCAAGATCTGCTCGAATGGCACTTAAGTCCTTGATGGACTCTTGCATCTCAAGAAGTTTAGCTTTGTCCTGAATCTGGCTCTTCTTTAGTTCTGCAATTTCTTCCTCCAGGTGAGCCTTCTCAGATTTCATCTGGCTTTGAACTATATTCTGCTTTTTCAATTCACTCTCTAGTCTATGAATGGTGTCTGCAGAATTCTTGACTTCTTGTTCAAGGTCAGCTTGATGAAACTTAATATCATTCAGTTTCTTCTCCTTGGAGTGAAGCTCTTCCTCCTGAAGTGCACGTCTGGTTAAGACATCACTCAATTCTTTTCTAAGATTCTCTATCTGTTGCAATGCTGTATAAAGCTGACTTTTCAAATCATCCTTTTCTTTTAGAATCTAAAGGGTTAAGAACAAAAAGCAAAAAAAAGAGTTGCTGTAAAACTCAACATAGATTCTGCCAGGCAACAAAATAAAGTTTAATAGATAAGAAAAATAAAAATTCATGAAATAATACTTTTTACTTTTTTCATCTTCAAAGAGAAGTGGAAAATATACAATTACACTGGAATAGTACAATACTGAAACATGTATTTTGTATTTTATTACCAAAACATATCAATCCAGGACTAGAATGATTTAAATATAAGATAAAATTGAGAAAAGAAATGGGGAAAGAACTATTACAGTTTATTAGAGGTTGATTTAATAAAGTTCTACACAGGAAGCAGAGGCAAGAGAATCACAAGTTCAAGGTCAGCCTAGGCAACTGAGCAAAATCCTTTCTCAAACAATAAACAAGGGCTAGGGATGCAATTCACTGATAGAGTGCGTGTTTATGTATCAGTCAGCTTTCCCATAACAGAGATACACCCAGAATCCACAACTCAAAGCAGGTGAGGTATGATTTAGCTCATGGCCTCCACGGATTCTGTCCATGGTCAGAAGACTCCAAGGAGAAATGGCAATGATGTGCATTCTGATCGCACACTTTTAAAAAGCAGAAATTTTGAAACCAAGGTAGAAAATTATATATGAAGACACACAGATAAAATCTAAGAAAGGTTAAGATGTAATAAGCTATTATTAATAAAGCAACATCAACACTGACCAGAAGCACTTCAATATACAACTAGGAGTTTTGGAGAATAACAAAGGTAGAAATAATGTTAAGACTGGATAGGATGGGAAGGCGCTCAAGAGAAAAGTAGTGGGCTATACATTCACCACACCCCGCCAGATCTGCTAGCGGTCAGGGATTTCACTGAGAGGAAAGACCAGCCAAGAGCCGTCACGCTCCCTAATTCTCTCCATTCAATCACTACATCTGAAAAAACAGGCAGCCAATGGAGCTGAGATTATCTTCTGCACAACAATGGCACAGGACAATCTCCATACTTGCTTGCTGACACACATCTTTTTCTTTTAAGTTTTATTTTAAATTGACAAATATCGTGCATATTTATGAGGTGCAAAGTGATGTTTTGATACACATATCTACTATGTCTAGAATAAGGAAAAAAATCTCAGAATCAGAAATAATGAATTAAAATGCAAATATATACAAGGCAATTCAATTTTATACTTCAGTATGAAACAAGAATAAAGTGTAATGAGTCAATCACTCCAAAACAAAGTAGTTTGCTTAAATCCTTCTGGGTTTTAATGGGAAGAAACAAAGTTACCATAAAAATAAGAGGAGGTGATTAAACAGCTGAGCTTTCACCAGAAAAAAACTGAATCTGATTCTCAGTCCAGCCAAGTGTCGTTCTATGGACTGACAAAAGGGTGCCATCTGTGCCCAGAGAAATAGCAGTTACTTCATGTTATGAGGCAGAATGAAGTCTCCTTCCAGAGGCCAACACTTATTCTTGGATTTCTCAGCCTCCAGAACTGTGAGCTGAATAAACTTCTATTTTTTACAAATTACCCAGTATGGAGTACTCCACTGTAGCAACAGAAAAGGAACAAAAACAGGAACAACAAAACCACTGGTACCAAAAGGTGATGCTGCTGCTACCACAAATACTCCAAAAGGTACCAAAGGCTTTGAAACTGGGCAATGCACAGAAGCTGAAAAAAATCAGAGGAGTAACCTAGGAAAAGAATATTACGTTCAGTAAAGTATAAAGGCATATTCTGACAAAGGCTGAGGAGAAAATTTTGTAGGGGATGTGCAGAATATCTTCAATATGACTGAAGTAGTCGCAACTAGGGACAACTATGGATGTAACAGCCGTGGTGATGAGGTGCAAGACAGAAATGAAAACCAAGATATCAGAAGGAGAAGTAAAGGTCGTCCTCGTTAAACATTTGCCAAGCGTTGGGGTGCATTGCGTCCATGCCCCAAAGGAAGGAAGAAATTAAAATTAATAAACTAGGATATCTGGTAGGAGAAGTAAGACATAGGTAAGCAGCAAAGCATTCAGGCTACATTGTGAAGCCGCAGAAGCATGACCACCCTCAAGATCTCAGAACTCAAGAGCTACCAGTGTGTAAGTCCAGCCTGGACAACCGCGCCTCACTGAGCCCAGCAAAGCCACAGGAGAAGGGCTGTCAGCGGCTTCAGGGGCCCAGACACCCCAGGGTGTTCAAGCAGCAACACATGGAGTGAAAAACATTTATTCTCCAGCTTTTCCAGCCACTGTTGTTTTCCCTGTTTGGTTTGGGTTTACCTGGATCTAGTTACCCCTCTTTCTTGACTCTTTCTCCCTTCTGAACTTGCAATGCCTACCCGTGCCCACTAATGTATTTTAGAACTAGGAACCTAGCTTTCATTTCACAGACTCTGGACTTTGAAATTTTTATTTCATGTCAGAACAAGTTATGCCTTTAGGGGAGACTAGCATAGAACAAACCTATTTGTATGTGAGAAGCACGAGTTTTAGGGGGCTGGGCAACCAGTTTGTATATCCCTTCTAAAATTCACGGAGAAATGTATTTGTTTCTTTTGTGAGGGGGCTGGGTAGTGGGTCTTAGAGTAGTTGTTCCCAGGTTCTTGGTATGCACAAACACAAAAGGGGTAACACAAAGGACCAGTTTATTTAAGGAGGGTCAAAAAGAGTAAAGGAGAAAGCAGGGCTGAGGTGGCCAGGGTTAGTGGCACATTCCCACAATCCCAGCACTCAGGAGGCTGAGGCAAGAAGAACTCAGAGGGGCTACAAAAGAGAGGACGAGAGGTGCTTGAAGTATGCTTCCATGATATACGGAACTTAACCTTGCCATCAGTGAGGAAAGCAATCACTAGGATAGCAAAGTAGCGTATACATTAAGAAAGAAAACCAACAGGAAGGACCCTACCTGAGAAAACGCAAAAAGAGAGAGAAGCTGTAGTAGGTTACACTACTACAAGAGGTGATGTCTTCAAGAAATTACTAGACCATTCCAGGAACTCTGCCTTATGAAGGGATTAATGCTGCTATCATAAGTCAGTTAGTTATCTTTAGTCTGGGTTTGTTATAAAAGTGAGTTCAGCCAGATTCCACCTGTCTGTCTAGCACACATTCCACCCTGTTATAACACAACACAAAGGAACTTGCCAGATGCCAGTGCCATATTCTTAGACTTTCCAGCCTCTAGAACTGTGGGTGAGAGGTGTGATCACCCATAAGCCAAATAAATTTCCATTACTTATAAATTACCCATTCTGTGATATTTTCATACAGCAGTAGAAAAGAGACTAGGACAAGTCTCATGTGAGTAGATTATACCCATGCATGTGATCTCTTTATCTGCTTGAACACACAGGATAACATAACATAATCCTGGGTGCACTATATTCACACATTTCAGAAATTAGAGTGAAATGACTTTTGGGAAGAGTCCTTTCTATGTACCCCACTGCAACTGCAGGCAGAAACACGGAAACAACACCCAGGATTTGGAGGCAGATTTATTTACATTGACGGGCACTGATCAGGATCATTCCCAGAATCTCAGGCCCTGATCTCTGGCAGCCTAGGGCTTATGTGGGATAAGCAAGCAGGATGTACCGAGGCAGAATGGCTTGCCAGATGGGGATTGGTTTATACAGTGTGCATCACTGTGACCAGCTGTTTCTGAGAGATGGGGAGCAACCGGAACTGGAACAGGAACTAACGCCTGGGCAGCTAACAAACTGCAGTATACTGGCCGGGGGATAGGGTCACCTTCTGTTATGCTGCTTGAGAAGAAACATGGCTGTAAGAACGTGGGAAGGGCCTAAGAGTGAGAGGAGGCAGCTTAAACTCAGCGTTTGAAGCAGAAAACAGTCCCCTTATTGCAGACAGCTAAGTTAGGTAGGAATATTAAACAGACACTCAGACAGGGGAAGGCTCTAGAGTGTCAACACCAAAGATGAAAACACACCACAACTGCTGCCGGAGGCAATCCATTCGAGGCCAGGCCTCGAGATGACAGACACCCAGTGCTACGTGCCTCCCCAAAGGATAAGGTTAAGTGGCAGGGGCTGGGGATATAGCTCAGTGGAATAAGCACCTGCCTAGCAAGCGCAGGGTCCTGAGTTCGTTCCCTAGTACCGCCAAAAAAAAAAAAAAAAAACAAAGGTTAAGTGGCAGCGCCTGGTCCAACAAAGTCTCGGTAGACATCAGTCAGCTTGGTGGGTCACCGAGACCCTCAGCCCGTCCTTTCCTGGAAAGTTCTTTGTTCTTTCCATGTACACTTGCTACGTGACTTGCTTCCCCACTCCATCAGTATTACCTAAGGACTATGCTTATAATCCTACTGGGTGATCACACCTCTCACCCACATTGTACCCGCCTCGTGGTCTTGCTCTACAAAACTTCCTTTGAGAAGTGGGCTCCTTGGCAACCCACTCAGTTCCCCTCCTGCCTTTCAGGAGCTGTGTCTCCCTAAATATAATTTCCTACTCATAACCTCTGTCATTCCTTAGCATTCATTCTTCGATTTTGGGGAACATAAACTCTGCATATTGTATACCTAGCAGGGTAGGAGTTATAATACCTCCCCTGTATCACTTGCAGGTCCTATATACCCCTGGTAATACATTAAAAGGGTTCTAAGCAGTCCTCAAGATTAAAACCATATTTTCATAAAGTTCTTTTAAATGTGTTTGATTACAAAATATACTACGTTTTCCTGAAACTAGTTTAAAAAGCAAATATATTTATTTTTCTCAAATAGCAGAAAGGACAGAAATAGGGTGGTTCAAGAAGAATACTCTGAGCCTACTACAGTGGTACATGCTTGTAATCCCAGCACTCAGGAGGCTGAGGCAGGAGGATACTGTGAGTTCAAGGCTAGCCTGAACTATGTAGCAAAATACTGGCTTAAAAAAAAAAAAGAAAGAAAAAAAGAAGAGAAAAACTAAACAAAGAATTGTACTCTAAAATTCTCCAGGTTTTACTGCCTTCACAGAGTTCCATGCATCACATCAATTCAGACAAGAGTGACAGCCTCAAACCAACAATTAATAACTACTGGTCAAGTCTGCAGTTACCCTGGCATTACAGACACTAAACCTCATAAGCTCGCATCTATATTCCTCAGATTCATTTCTAGGTGAGCAGCCGCAGCCCAGAGTATTGCCCAGACTCCCTCTCAGTCTCTCCTAACCACCACCTCAACAACTCGGACACTTCCCAAGTCCCATAGTTGAACAGTTTTTTTCTCAAGAGAATTCAAAACAGTGGGCTTGAGCCAGATCCAGTGATGCACACTTACAATTCTATCTACTCAGGAGATAGAGGGAGAAGGATCACAAGTTCCAAGTAAGCCTGAACCACTTAGCAAAGCGCCTTTTGTCAAATTTTACAAAGAGAGAGAGAGCTGAGGATACACCTTGTCCCTCACTCTGTTCAATCCCACGTACTCTGTTCAGTACCACGTACACAAAACAAAAACAAAAACAAAATCGAATTTGCGTCTCCTTTGTCTAGACAGAAGTGCTTATGTATTTGAAAGGGCTGGGAAAATGACTAGTTTTAGACCTTTTTTTTTGCTAAGTTTCCTACTTCCCTCTTTACCTAACTTCAGTTTAGACAGAAAATTTGCTCTTTCAACCCCAAAAGGTTCTAAATCCGGGAGTCTGAACTTTCGGCTTGCCAGGCTAGGTCAAGAGGAATTATCTTGTTTCACACATAAAATATAGAACATACTTCACGTATATAAATAACAGAACTTCCTCTTACATTTTAACTTACTGGATTATTTTATGAAAGGATACAAGCCCAGTTAAATAACTAAATAAGAAACTTTATATGCTTAACAACGTAAGTGCTTATCTTCATAAGCATATATGAGTAGGCAGGGTGAAATACTGTTATCATTAATGGGTACATTTTATTCTCCTAGTCTCACAGGTGCATGTAATCTGATACACACAGGAATCAATTCAACTATGTGTAATAAGGGAGGGAAGGGAGTTAGCACTTCACTGCACCCTCCCCTAATACAACACATTATTGCTATTATTACTAATAATAACTATTTCGTCCGCACTCAAGCACTGCATAACAGCATTATGAAAAGACTCACTAAAAATCATATAATAATACCAAATTATACAGTCTTGTGCAGCCATATTACTAGCTGTCCAGGGCCACATGCAGCCCTGAGCTACTGGCTGGACATAGCTGCTCTTTCTGATCAAACTCAGACTCAGTCAGTTTGGATTGTAGATTGCAGACTTTGGGTTACACACACACACAAAACAACAGCAACTTGATCTCTGCTTTTACAGACCAGCTTCAATTTAAATCTGTCTTCCTCTTGTAGGGTCTTCCTAAAAGCTAAAACACTCATCCACCAATATCCTAAATTTTCCTACCAGTCCCTTGATGCTGTACTCTGATTCATAGTATCAGTGTCTCCAAGTATGACTTCCAAAGCTTAACAAGATTTAACAACTTTCCCTTTAAAACATGGAGATTCTTCCTCCTACCCCACATCTCCACTTAGTTAATCTTAAAATTCGGGTGCTTTTATGTATAGCTCCTCACTTCTAAAATTTGTATTTTTAAAATTCAAATGTGGTTTGAATTTCTTCTGCTGAGAATATAAGAAAAGCCAAATCCACACTGGTTGAAACCACCGCTCCTGACACAGAGGCCAGAACTCTCACTACAGTTCCATCAGCAATACTTCCTCTTGTGAAGCTTCCTTCTCAGGACGGTGGCAAAGCAGCTCCGGTCATATCAGGCATAACAGATACAACTATGGGCATAGAAGTTTCTCTTTTTCAAGAGTGTGTAAATTCCCACAAGCTCTGCAAGAGGTTTCACAGCTCATTCCTCACCAGTCAGGTCGGGATGGCGTGCCAGTGGTTGGATATTAACTACTGAATGGATGTGTGGGCTGGGGAGGAAGGTAGCCATGAAGAAGGCAGCCCTCAGCTACTGCAGGAGCCACAGAAATGTCTACGTGAGTTTGGCCTGTGCTCATCGGGAGAAGTGGGAGGTGGGAGTAGGCACTGAAGTCTGGAGACCAGGACCTCGGTGGAGGTAACAGGAAGAAGCCAAAGGTGGTTTGCTTCCGGTGTGATCCAATCTAACCAGGGAAACATTAACGCAGGAAAGGGCTGAGGACCCGGAGGAATGTGCAAAGATCAAAACGTGGTGTTAATGCTTAAAAAAGGGAAAAGGGAATCAAAAGTCTCTGAAAGAACAGAGACAGATTTGGGAAAGGAAGGTTTGAACACAGAACAGCTACAGATGAAGAAAAATCTTAACCACAGAACTAGTTGCTAAAGGAACAGAGTGATTTGTAGGTCACTGTAAAAAAGGAAACCAGTGAAAGATAAAGATACATAGCCAGTGGGTTACTGGCTTGAACCCTGAAATGAACTAAGGTTGATGAAAAGAAGTACACGTAACCGGTAACAGGAAGGCCGGTGCCAAAATCCTTGAAAAACTTAAGAGGTAAAATGGGAGAGGGAGAGAAAGTAGCATTGAGGAACAAGAGTAGGAAAAGAACATTCTAACCAGAGAAACTTTCAGAAAAAGGGGGCAAGTGGAAAGATTACAGACCAGTGACGTGAACCTTTTGGAGTTTCAGTGATATGAGAACCTGCGTGGGCACATGTGCCACAGGCTCAGCACCACACTTAGGGCACTTGAAAACGGTCCTGTACAAACAGAAGGATGATGCTGACCAAAAGCACAGCATTTACAGAAACAAGAGACACTTCTCAAAGGCTCGACCACACAGTATGACGTGGGAACTGTTGTTTTTATTTCACTAAAAGGTAAACGGGACGATCTTCTGTTATGTTCTGACATTTGTAAAATTGCAGAAAACATCAGTTTCTCGACGTTTTGAATTGCTTACGACAGGACAGCAAACACATTTTTAAAAAGCGGTGTACTTAACCTTGATCCTTTTTTCCTTTAAACTATTTTAAAAATTCAGATTTTATAAGACAGCATGTATTACATATAACTATTTCTTTCTCAGCAGGAGGGAAAGACACAGAAGGAAAAGATGGCAATTTAAGATTCTTAAAGTCAAACACTATTAAGAACAAAGCTCAGTGTATGGGCAAGCCAGTAGTTCTGGCAATTCAGCATGAAAAACACAGAAAAGAAAACCTGGGAAAATATCATGCATTTAAAAAAAAAAGAATATGAAAGAACTCAGAAACATTCACACTAAGATCAGAGTCAAAGTTCAGATTTTTTTCCTCTATCATCTTCAAACTATACATAAAAACCAGTGATTTCATACAGCACTTTAAAAGAAAAATATAACTGATAACTAGATTATCCGTATCTAGATACTTTTAGTCTCTCAGTATGTGTTCATCTAAATATCCGTAAAGTACCTCATGATTCCCTAATGAAAATATATATATTATTGTCTTTTAAAGAAAAAATAAACTCTGGCCTGTTTTTCTCCGCAATGATAGCTATTCATCTGACACTACATATTCTTCAGTAATAAAGTAGTTCTGCAACACTTTACCAAGATTCTAGAAATGTACTGTATATAATAAGAAAAGAAAAAAGCAGTGCAATCATTAAGAAAATAAAAGCATTTGGCTTTTATATCTATTTTTTAGAGTGGCAAATCTTAAAGCATAAATTATGATAGAAATCAAAATTAATATAGGCACAGAATCATTTTACAAATACAAAGATTATCTCACTTGACTACATAAAACAGGTCAGCAAAGCTATTACTAATTTATTGTTTAAACAAAATATTCTATTTATAAACTACTATTGTTTTATTTCAACACTATGCATTTCCACATATACTCTGGAGTCACTTTTTTAAACTAGCCAAAAACATAAAGGAAGTTGACTATATTATTTTGCCTTAAAGTGAATTTCTTTTATTAAAAATCAAGTATTCCTTACATGTAAGATATTTTCCAAAAAATTATTTAGCAGCTATTTCCATATCACAGATTTACCAGATACCTCCATCTACAGTGAAACCAATCTTACTCTTTCTTCCTTGATTAACCATTGCTCTAACTGCGACATGCTGCATTAATTTTTAAGGCTTTTAAAGGGGAAATTACAATGCCTGCTGTGATAATTGTGATACTATCCTAACTGTGGCAATCACTTTTTTTTTTTTGTGGCAATCACTTTAAAACTACTTCTTTGCTTATCATTAGCAATGCTAAGCGATAAAAAATAATTTTATCAGGAGTATCCTGGGAAATGATTGTTTAATAATTTTTAATATTCTGAAAACTCTAGAAAACTCTCAGTGACATGCTGCATGATCTGGGATATTGTTTGATGATATGGACCCTTTGAATTTCCTCAAATTAAGTAAAATTCCCAGAGGATTCTCAACCATTCTCATCAACCACTCTTCCCTCATGGTCAGCCTGGCTAAACTAGCTGCCACATCAGGCTAACAAGGGAATAATCAGGGTAGAACCATTTTCTAGGCTCAAAAGCTGTAGAACCATTTCACTACAGGGCAGCCACTCACTCCACATGCATCAGATGTGTCAGAATAAAGGGCACCCCACATGTGAGTACAGACTGATCACTTCCTTCAGGTTCAGTATGCCTGAAAAATTCATACATAAAAGATAAAGCATCTTCTCCAAGACGCCACATATGAAAAAGCATCAGTGGCCATTAAGTGCTGTCAGTTGATTTTCTTAATGCAACATAAATACCTGACATTTGTAAAATATAAATATAACGCCCCCCATTTTGTTTTCATTTGAAAGCTAACTTATCCAAATAATTATCCTTCTGGAATTTAAGAGTTCTTGACAAGTGACAAATGAGAAAGCACAAATGATAAAACAAGACTAAACATGGACAAAAATCAATCTTGACTTTCCTGCTTCTTGTCTTATGAACATCTGGATTTAATTCTGCCCAAACATACAGCAGAGAGTCAACATCAGAGCCGCAAATCCATTTAAAGTGGCAGATTATATACAAAAGAAAAGATGATGTGAAATGCACATGTAGAAAAGTAAAAGCTTTTTTGTTCCTATTGAAAGCACACAGAGTGGAATCTTTTTCAAGGGACTTGTGATCTGATACCACTACTCAGGGAGACTGTCAATATCACTCCTGTAAGTAAGTGTATTCTATAGTTACTGCCAGAAGAACGGCCCACTAGTAACTACTCAATTCTTTTTTAAGAAAGGGTCTCACAAAGTAGTTGAGACTGGCCTTGAACTCACTATGTAACCCAGGCTGGCCTCAAACTCACAGTACTCTTCTTCCCTCAACGTCCTCAACGCTGAGATTATAGGTGTGCGCCACCATGCCCGGGTTCCATTGCATTTTTTAAAATGCTCCTTTCCAACCAATTTCTTAAGCGAAAATACACAAATAAATGAATTTTAAAATAGATGCACGGCAGGAAAACTCATATGATGCTATGGTAAATTTAGTGATTTTCTTCCCTTTGAATATTTTAGAATATTGAAAAATAATTCAACTAAAGAATGCAAAGCTACACTCAGGCGGTGGGAAGACTTATTTTAAGGACCAACTTTGTAAACTCCTAGAATTTCAAAACTATTAACATGAATTTTAAAAAATAAAAAAATTAACTTTTTACCTTGAAATAGCCAAATATAAAAGGCTCTTCTCTCTAGGACATAGTGATAGAATTTACGCACAGCACTGCACTCAAGTGTACGTGGAAAGGGTGGATGAGTGAATAGCTAGTTGCAGCAAAAACTATTCCTTAGGAATCTGGCTTTCATACCTGATTATTCTTTTCTGTCAATTGATTAAGAGTTTCAGATTGTTTCTCCAGGGCTCGCTCTAATTTCTTATACTTAAGCTTCCATTGCCTGATGCACTCCTGAGCTTTCATTTTCAGGTCTTCTCTCCTCTTTTCGGCCTCCTCTCTCAGAGCCTCTGACTGCTGCAGCTCATGGAGGTACTGCTCGGCCTGCTTGGTGGCACTCTCAGCATGGTGCGTCAGCTCTGAGATCTGGAAGTCAGCGTGCTTGCGCTCGGACTCGCATGTGCTGAAGTGATTCTGAACCTCCTTGAGTTTATCCAACATCTGCAGTTGCTGTTTCTCCCTGTCCTCCAGTTCACACATTAAAGTCTAGGGATAAAGCATATAAAACATTACAAGTTGAAACAATTGTCAAAATTGAATATGCAAAACGTCATCAAATATGCATTGCTAATGAGACTGAAATGGAAACCAATGTTAAATTTTGCTAACCATCGTTATAGAAAATCTGAGTCCTTTTCTATTTCACAATCACATTTGTAAAGAACAAGTTTTTATAGAAATATTACCTCTTTTTTATGATATTATCCAAAAAGGAAAATATGTATATTTTCTATTGCCACTAAAATAAAAGGTATTGTTGAGAAACACAATGTATATTATTTTAGTAAAAATCTAGTGCTTCATTCAATTGAAGGAATGTCAGTGATTTAGAATGTGTCAGGTTATTAGAAAATCATTAAAAGGAATGTAACAATTCACTCTCTGGCAGCATATAAAATTTTATTGCAATAAAATAAAAATCAGTAACAATAAAATGACCATTAATGACAGAAACATCAGTATAGATAATACTATATTTAAAAGATAATTTGAAAGATTCCCAGTAAAGTATTCATAGACAGGTTATTTCCATATAAACTGACATAATGTTGTAAGTTGAAACACTTATCTCAAGCTATCATTAACCACTCGAGTAAATAAAGATTTTTAAGAAAACTTAATTTATCAGGAGTATTTCCCAACTAAGAAGAACATTTTTGACTCTCACTTTCCCAAAATAAGGGCACATAAAGAAGAAACAGCCTGAGACATTTCCAGCTAAATGGATCAGATCATACCCTTAAGTGAAACAAATCGGACATATATGTGTAAATATCACATTGTTTCTCCAGTGTGAAAAAACAAAAGTGTAAATAAGGATCAAAGTGTAAATAGACACTTTGAAATGGGAAGGAAACGTTCCAATGGCAAGGAGAGCTAAGAGAAGAGAAGCTGGAAAGGAAGAGAAAAAGAAATTAAATGAAACAAAAGAAAGAAGGAAAAATGGAAACAAAGCTTTTGTAAATAAGGAGGGGAAGAGGGGTTGAAGGAAGGGTAGGGGAATGGGGAGAAAACAAATCAAGTTATACCATGTACAGGTACAAATTCCCTGTGGTGAATGTGATTCCTATGCACACCTAAGATGTGCCAGGAAACTTACTTAATAAAAAAGGGAAAAAGTAAAATACGGGCAGTCAATATATCAGAAATTATACTAAGCATTATGGTTAATACATATTTTAATGAGAACAACATTTAAATTCAAACACAATAAGATTTTGCTTTTAAACAAGTAAAAGAATGTTACAGGCATTAACATTAATCCACTCTTACAACTTTGGAAGGAAGTGACCAGTTACAAATGAAGTGCCTACAGTATGTCACATAAGCTATCCCTGCTTACCCTTGGTTTCCAAATACCTGAAGATAACACAAGTAACATAAAACGAATGAGTTCATACGGGTAGGGAGACACTATGAGCTGGATAAGCAAGTATCTCTCGCATACTAAGCCGCTGACAATTGCACAGACTGAAAATATTTACTAAGTTCTTCTCACCTCAGCAGCAGAATTTCTAGGTCTCAATTCCAAAAGCCATGACCAGTGATTCAAAGAAAGTTCAACACAATTTCCCCAAGATTAAAGTGACAGTTTGACATTATGGCAAAAAATCCTTTGAATAATAATGCTTTGAAAACATTCATTTTTCTGAGCAACAGTTTTGCATTTCCCCAGTTTATTAAACTCAAACAACCTACAAGTATGAGCTACTCCTTAGTCCACTTGAACAAAACAGTACATTGAGAACTGTGTACTTGTTTGCATGGAAAATTCTACAACGAAAGCAGAAAACCCTGACTGTGATACACCTTTGCCATTATCAATTTTATTAACAAGAGCCAATGAAGGGATTCCACTCAAAGAGGAAGACCTGATTTTTTTTCATTTTTGGAACAAATACTTGGAACAAAGGTGATTATATCTATTATCTGTCAGACACACAATTTATAGAGAAAGTAATTAGTCCTGGCTTAAATGATCTAACATTTAAGTACAACGGTAGACAGTACTAAATGCTAAAACATGATGGAAAGTTACCTGAAGAGGTCTGCATTTCACAGTGTGACTAGAGAGGGTCTCTCTTAGGTTCCAATGCATATGCTGAGATCTAAATGACAAATACAGCTCACAGTAACAGTGACAACTACAACTATTCCACAACTAGTACTGAAATTTACTGAGCAGTTGGCTTGTGCCAGACACTGAACAAATACATTGAAATTTACTGAGCAGTTGGCTTGTGCCAGACACTGAAGAAATACATTCTATGAACTGCCTCCTTCAATCCCATCACAAAACTAAAGTTAAGGTGCTACTATGACGTCCATTTTTCCCATAAGCAACCAGTGCTGGTGAAGTCAAAACTCTGGCCCAAGAAAGCACAAGGACCAAACAACAAGGCCCTGGGGATTTGTACCCAGCTAACCTAACTCCAGAAACCATGCGTTCAATGCTTTGTTAAACTTCCTGATTCTCGGTTGACTCTGAATGACTCCAGGCATTTCAGACACCAAACCCAAGGATTCTGTCTTGATGCTTTTACCAGAACGGCCACCTTTCAGGTGGAGGTCCTTCCTCAGCCCACAGCCCCCACTTGTGGCTTTACCCCCCAACCTAAGCAGGCCATTACTGCCCTCCTACTACTACATCTGTTCTTTATGATCAGAGATGACCGCTCCCTTGATACTTCTTTTGCTGTCTTTACACCCTATATTCTGTAACCTAACCTCTACATTCTTCTACTTTTTCTTAGTGGGGGGGTACCGGGAATCAAATTTGCTTAGGTTTAAAACTCCTTTGCAAACTGGTCACCACTGAACTTTAACGACAAAATCATCAATTCTGATTGAACTAAATAATTTCCACATTCCTTTCTCAGGAAAATCTGCACAGAAGGATCAGTTGTGTAGCTGCACAATGAAAGCCATCTTATCAGCAACCAGAAATTCTTCCACATGCCTCCACCCACATCACAAACCAGCCGTTCCAAAACTCTCAACGTGTACTCCACCATCTTCTTCCTCACTTTTAGTAATGTAGTATAGCTCCACCTTCAGGGAAAAATTGAGGCAATTAATGCAGGGTGCCTCAAAAAAGTTCTAGTGCTATCATTCTGAAATTACCAATCTCTGTCTCCTTCTCCCGGCTCTGAGGAAAAAAGCTCTCTGTTCCTGACGCAGATTAGCCTATTTTTGCTATGCCCTTCCACAGCTATCAGGAGCTGTACTGTATCAATCCTGTCTCTTCTTCTACCTCCTGAACCTCTTTTTCTCTACAACATCACCGTACTCCCTTCTCCTGTCTTAAAAAAAAAAACAAAGCTAAAATAGTTTTAAAAATAAAACATAAAAAACAAACAAAAATGTATTTAACCCAGTCTTACATGATCTCTTGACTAGCATGCTTAGTTTTCATCCTTTAAGGTCAAACTCCTATAAAAATTAGTCTATATTGATGTCCCCCAATTCTTAATTTCAGTTCATTTAATTTGTTGTATTAGTTGTCCTTCCTATCATATAATTAAAACAGCTCTCATCACAATCCCTAAAGATCATCTATAGCCAAATACCACTGATCCTAAAGATCTTTCCACTCCTAGTTTCCTTGTAGCATGTGACACATTTATGACATCTTATTCTTACGTCTTTCTTCCCCCTTCCATTTAATATCATTTTTTACTATTTTTCCATTTTTCCTACATTTTCAAAATCTCCTTTCCTAAGTCTCTACCATTTGTCTTTGAAATATAGCTAACTCTACAAGGTTCCAATACTAAATATATCCTATCTGCATTATGTCCTTGGTAGATAAATAGGAGTATACACATACAGAGATAACCAATTCCTAATTCCAAACCTTAAAACTCCTAAGGTTCAGACTTTCAAATATCTAATTGTATGACATTCAACATGTAAAAATACTATAGGCACCTTTAATTTAGCATGTCACAAACTGAATTATCTGATGCCCACCTCCTTAAAACAAAAATTCTACTAAAATGGAAGGAAAGTCTCTCTTTGATGAAGGAAAGACACAAGGGTGGAATTATGTATTAAAAAAGAGAAAAGAACAGACAGATGTTTAAAAGTCCAAGATTCCATCTTGAGAGTCTCAAATTTATAAGAGACTCAAGAGTTACAAAATTATATTCCTGTAGCAACTCTTTTCGAATCTAGAATCAAAACAAGTTCAGCATTATTTATTTCTCTGTAATTACAAAGCAAATGTAATAGGCATAGGATATGCAAGCCTAGATCTTAAGCACACAAATTTTTTTCACATTTAAAAATAGCAGACTTTCACACTACCGTGTTACACATAATAATTCACGTAGAATAGCAATTGAAAACATAATGTCACTAGACATCAGAGTTTAAATAAACAGAAAAGTGTATGATATTAGCCACATCTGATGTAAGTTAGTAGAATCCAGTAAACCTAGTGTGGTCTGTAAACCTCACAAAGGAAGTAAGATAAAATAAAAAGATAACAGGCACAGTAAAATATGGAGGGAAAAAAAAAAAAACTATGGGAAGGAACTGATGCACTAATGACTGAAACAGCATGGGAAGAGCAATAGAATGGGCCAGCAGGGCTGTCCGCGAAGAGCAACAGAGTTCGAGAAGCCTGAAGAGGATGGGAGAGTAAGGTCCGAAATTGAATTGATAGGATGTTGAAATCTGCTTCAAGCTTTCGCAGGTTCTCCAGCAAGGGAGTGACACGGTGTAGTCATGTACTTCAGACTGATCACCAAACAATATCATGCTAACAGAACATTAAAATATTACAACACTAAAAATACTTGAAGATCACATTTTTAAAGCAGGCATGGACATTCAAAACCAATTTTTTTTCATCTGAATTCAATTTCAGCCATCAAGTTCAATGAAACTGGCTAAGAACAGATAAGAACAGCACATATGAGAGATTTGAGGAAGAAAGAAAAATACACACTTGTTAGTTTTATGGGAAAAATATACCTTGTTTCCACTCAGTGAAACAAACATTTCCTACAGTCAGCAATATCCAAGTGCTGAGACACAAAGATGAGCAGATGATTCGGTTCTAAGACCTTCTGGGTTCTGCAGGTCTAGAGAATCACACAACATAGTAGGGAATACATCACAGTTATTTTAACAAATGTGAATATATATCCGCAACCCTTTCTTTTCTATTCCAAATTTTGCTCTCATTGCCAGCGTACACTACCTAGTACACACTGATTGTTCATTCCTCCGTGCCTTGACCTGATTATATGGCACTGACGATGATGCTTTCTTCACAAGAAAAGCCTTGAGCAAACCCAAAGTAACGAGTACGGGAACAGGGGAAGATAATCCAACAGTTCCTATTAAGTGTTTAGAGAAAGAGAAGAGGGAGAGAAAAAAGAGAGAGAAGCAGAAAAAGAGAAAATAAAATGAATGCCCACACCGGGCAATCCCAGGACTCCAGCAATTCCCAGGTTCACTAAGGCAAGAGTGTGCCAGGCGCCCCTGCCGTTTTCCTTCAGCATCTTTTATGACCAAGCAGCCTCTGACAAGGGCATTGGTCAGGGAACAGGGCTGCAGAGGAAGACGGGAGAGGAGGACAAGACTAACAAGCGAATCTGATCAGCAAGATACTTCCACATATTCACAAATAAAGACTATTTTAAGAATTAAAACTAATTACAATCCCGTAACATTTGAAAAAGTGATCCCAACATTACAGAGAAGCCAAATAAAAGATCTGTTCATTGTGGAAAAAATCAATGAAAGGAAAAAGCAACATGTTAAATTTGTTCAATTTTTTTCAGTTTCATAATAACTGAGAAAGCCTGTTTTAGGGGAAAATATTAAGCATAAATTGTTATTTTAATTTTCATAACAGCTAGCCTGTCAGTTATAGGCTCATTAAATCTATAACACAATAGTTACAGCTTTCTATTATACACACACACTTCTAATATACAGAAATAAAAATGTATACCATAAAATTATGTAGCTGTTTTACATTATACTCATTTTATACAACTTTATAAAGAACTTAAATTTCAACTATTATAGAGATTAAAAGTTTTGTGTTTTATTAAGTTCATTTGAAGTATGTTTTGGCTGCTAAATTTTCCTGAGAACGCAATTCTGTATTACAATATATCCACAAAAATACACAAACCAAAATAGAACTATTTAGAAAAGCAGTACACTGAAAAGTACCAATAGCCAGAACGTACCAAAATGATACATTACAGCAAAAATGATGCTTCAAGCATAGGTATATAAAGATTTGTTTATTTCTTTACGAGGGCAAAAACAGTAATATCAAAGCTAACAAATTATAAAAAAGCCACAAACTGAATGGCATTTTACAGATAATTCAATTAATTGTGTCTAACACTGACCTGAAAACTCAGAGTGGTCCTAAGACAGGATGCAAATACCTTAGACATAAGGAACATGGCTGACTCAAGTACAGGAAAAAGATATTAAAATTTTATTTCTATTTTTGCATTTATTAAAATTAAAACTATACTTTAGGATATAGGAACTTTTTATAGTTTTCTTGTAACCAGTTAAATGCACGTACAGATGCTTTAGCTAAACTCAAATGGACAGGAAGCTTTTTAAAAAATCCCTACAAAATATAACAGATTAAATATCTCATTATTGACATGTGGGTACATATTTATAAATGTGCTATTAGGATTAACATGAATGTAACCAACTTTTACTGAGTGCCATCTATGGACACAGGTACTCAATGGTAGTGGAAAAGGCATGGTAAAGTCCTATTACTTACCTAAAAGAAAACCAATTATTGACACTGTTGTGTAAGACCCAAGAGCAGTCCACACTCACTTCCTCACAAGTCCTCTACTTTCAAGGGTCTACAAAACTGAGCGCTCAGGACTCCTCTGAGCTACTGTACTTGGGGGACAAACCAGGATGTGTCAAATAAGTGCAACACACAGCAATTTTGAATGTGGAAGTGAGGCCAAGATCATATTCTTGGTAATTCTGACATTTGTTTCTGGTTAGCAAGGTGACAGTACAATTTGTTCTACGATGAATCTCCTCTCCTTTTGTACTAGTCAAAAGGCCTTTGTAGCAACAGCTTCCAGATCCTTGGAAGGCTGGCAGGACCAAGTCCATCAATTGCATTATAAACATTTAGCACATCAAACACCTAGGGAAGTTCTTCCCACACTCAACCCTAAGTGGTACGTTTTGCCTTTTGAATAAACAAAACAAACTACCAGGTTTAATAAGCTGTCTCCTGAAATTCTCAGATTCTAAATTAAGCCAGGTCTCACTCATCCCTATTGGGAAATTAGTTTGGCACATTCTTGAATGTCTGATGAACTCATTCACTTCAGGAAAATTTAGATGTCTTATGAATTGATACTGTGAAGATAACTAATTCAGGAGAACTAAGGCAAATGTCTTTCAGTAAAAGAACTTAAAGCAATCACAGCAAGTCCTGTCACTCTGAAATATACCTACGTGAAGTTAAATTAGGCTATCACTCACTGAAACCATCATATATAAAACACTTTTTTAAGTGCAGATTGCTTGAAAGAAGAATATGCACTTAAAATCTAGTCAACTTATTTTAACTCTAGCAAAGTACTTAATCTTTTAAGACTGATTCAAATGTATAATAAGGAGCAAACACATAACAGGAGCCATTGTAATAACTGTGTCACAAATATTTTTTCTTTAAAAATATAATTATCTGTTCTCTATCATATTAATTTTAACCACATACACTGTTATTGTTTTCTTTTTGCCAAATGAAGCACAAACATACAAAGGACATTAATCCTAAATATTAGGTCTGTACATTGCAGTGATTAAAAATAATTATTTCTCCACAAACCCTATGAGAAAATATCTGTTTCATACAACTACTTGTACCTTTTAATGAAACATGATACTAAGCTTAAGCAAAGTGGAGAATATAATGTTCAATTAATTAAACACATTCATCTCTTTGTGAAGAAATAAAATATTAACTTCTATTTCATTAGCTATACTGTTCCCTATTTGGATAATTTTAAACAGGCATTCTTCAGAACATTTAACTTAAAACACAAGGGGACATACAATTAACATCTAGGACCCAGCAACACACGAGGGAAATATGAGCCTGGCGGACATACTGCACAGTGCATTGGTGTTTTCCTCATTTTTCTAACACCCTATTAGACTGATAATTTTACCTCTGATACTCTGATGTTTAACGAAAGTAGATGCTTTCAGGGAAAAGAAAATTTAACTATATACAGAATAACCTATTGTGCTTAAACAAATTGGTGTTTGGGACTGCTTTTCATTGAGGTGGAATATACTGGTTACACATTTGCTGTGAAATGCAACAGGCAAAAACAGGTATCACTAAAAGACATATATGCCTGTATCTTGCAATACTGATGCAATAGCGATTACTATGATTACTACTGGAAAATTAGCTTAACACACATTTGAAGACCTTGAATAGCTCAACTAAAGAAACATTCTTATCACTCCTAATTGCATGACATACCTGGGGAGAAACTAAATGCAATCTAATATGTAATACAATTGTAGTACATCATTACAGAGCACTATAGCTTATTTGAAACAAATCAAACACGTTATCTCTCATGATACAATAACCTTGTATGCTTAAAAGAAATGAAGTTTTCTATTTTTGACATGAGGAGGATAATGAAGGTAAGGAGATTAAATGAGGTAAAAGAGCTCTTACTTGTTTTTGAAAACTAGGTACTTCAAACAAAATTAGTCATCCCCGTTTTAACTCTAATAAATACACACAAAAATGGCTTTTGGAGATTTCCCTTCAGCACTTCGGTAAAGTCCATCAGCGCTGCTCCCATACCACTACTCAGCATTCCAACAAAGTAAAAGTGAGTATGCTTTCTATACCACCGAGAATTCAAAATACGACTGCTAACTAATCTCATACAATCACATTGTTATGTGTTGAGTTTTAAGCAAAATACTTTAAGTAAAATCAGAAATTCAAGCACACTGACATCATTTCAGGATGCAATAAATCCATATGGCTAAACTACACTGGACTGTACAGATTAAAACATCTCTTTCATTGCAAAAAGTGCTCCTGAACTCTAGTACACAGTTTGAAATGCAAATATACAGACTCAATACAATGTTATATAGTTGTTCATCTTCACGGGATCTCTAAGTAGAGCCCCTTTATTTGTCCTAATGTTAGTTATACATATTCTTTTTTACTTTTAAAAATTTTACTTGAGAATACAAAAACAGTTTTCAATAAAAGTAAAAATATACTAGTATGTTTGAGGAGTAATGTGATTGAACATGATCTACTGTGTTTTTTCTAATTTCTTAAAATCTAGCATTAAGATCTAGTTTGTTTCATTTTGATATTTGATTTTAATTGCCCTACTTGAAATACACACCTCACTAGTAATGCTAATAACTTATCTATAGATTGTGTTGGATTTTACCTGTCAATTGAAACTAGACAGTATTATTTATTTCCTTCCCAAATACAGTCCCTGCATTTTTCTTTCGTTGTTGCAGGAAACAAGAGCTCCTATATGTTGCTGGATAAAAGAGGAGACTTGGCATCATTTAAAATCAATATTGCACTGTTAAATATGTTGCCGATAGAGGTTTTCAGTGCACATTCTTTAATACTAGAAAGTTTCTTTCCCATCCTTTGGACTAAAGAGTTTCCCAAATTAATGGGTATTGAATCTTCTCAAACCCCTTTCCATTACGTATAGAAAAAATAATGATTTTTCTAGTATATTAATTGATTACAAATGTGAAGCCAACTAGACATCCTGGATTAATCAAATAAAAACACAGGCATACACACAAATGTGCATGCACACCTGTTTAGCTAACATAAGCCCTTGGTCAGATGTATCTGTGTGAATATTTTCTCCCAGTGGTTGTGTGGGTGAATGGTCCCAGTGAAAACTTGCACAGAGATTTTTCATTTCTCTTTAGTTTTATTAATTTTACTGTCATAACTAGCTGTAATTTTCAGTGATTTTGCCCTGCTTAAAATTGTAAGAGTTTCAAAAATATGTGAATTGATGTCTTTTTTCTTCAAATATCGCTTCTACCCCACTTTCTCAGGTTTTTAAGACTCCAGTTACATACATATGAGAACCTCAGACTTATTCACTGTATTCCATAGGTTTCTTTTGACCTTTCATGTATTTTTTATCTTTTTTGTCTCTCTCAGTGATTAAGAATGGATATTTTCTTCTAACTGGTATGCTATTTCTCTCAAGAAGTGGGATTTCTAAACTGACATTCTAAACAGTTCAGCAGTCCTTATGTCCGGCAAAACAGCACAGTCTTATCAAAAAAAAATTTTTTTAATTAATTTACCTGCAAATTGTCCTAAATCTAATTTTTTAAAGTTGATTTATCTGGAAATTGTTCTAACTGTTCAGAACAAATGCAGAAATCATAATTAAAGAAAATATTAAACATTGATGAGAAAAATAAGGGTGAAGTTCAACCCATTCCCATCCTTCCTCTTCATAGCACAGCTGATTCCAAACTAGGCAGATAAAGGCAAGAAGACAGGGCCTCCTCTCACCTCCAGGCCCACATTAGGGCCCCAAGTTCCCTTAAAGGGGCGGGCATCCAGCTCGGTGATGCAGAGGCTCTATTCCAAGTACACACAACCAAAGGACTGGGCTACCTTTTCCAGATGAGCCCCAAATTGTAGGGCAGAAACTGCGGCAGGGAAAGTACAATGGACCAAATTGCCAATGCCCAATCTCCTCTTACAGCAGACGCTCAGCAGCAGAGGGGTCAAATCAGCTAGGCGGGGAGTAAAACTCTAAGTTCACCTGTTCCAGAGGTTGAGGCAGAGGGAACACCACTTTAAGACAATCCCAGGCACCTCAGCAAGATCCCTACCTCAAAATGAAATGGGCAGCAGGATGTGGAGAGGCGTGCCTGTAACCTCAGCACTTTGGGAGGCAGAGTGGAAGGATTGCAAGATCAAGATCAGCCTGGGTAATTTAGTGACTTAGCAAGACCCTGTCTCAAAAAAAAAAAAAAAAAATTCCTGTTCTTCTTTTGGTGATGCAGCTCAGAGTGAAGGCCCTCAGTTCAATCCTCAATTCAATGCACTCAGTCAAGCAATACAGGACTGGAATTAGGTCAATGGTAGAATAACCCTGCATTTGAGCCCTAGTACTGCAAGGGAGTGGGTGGAGCAATCTGAGATGATGATGGGCTATCTTCCCCACAGCCCAGCCCAGCCCAGTGCAGCATGGGCTGTACTGAGAGGGAGAAAGGGGCAGGAAACCAGAGAGTTCTATAGCTCTGCTAAGAAAACTGAAACTGACTATCTGGAAGAGAGCATGAGGAAATGTGTACCCTTGGACATCTTCCAAAACTAAGGAGGGTGAAGAGTTAAGAAGCCAGGAATTCCATAATTATAGTCACACTAAGTGAAATGGTACACCAGCTAGAAGTTTAATAGACAAAAATCTAAGGGGACAGCAGAGACTCCTTTTGGGGTCTGGGAATGTTCCCAAACACTGGTAATACCTTAACCTTGCAAGGAGACACAGCTTTGAATCAGAATGTAGGGCAACTCATACCCCAGACTACTGTCCAGAAGTGACTAGTTAGGTAACAATCAGTGTAGACTAAAAGTCACACAACACTATCAACAGAGTCAGACCAGTAGATGCCTAATGGGGCGCAGGGAACTAGACTGTCAAAGACATCCCAGTCCTAGTCATCCCAGGTAGCCATAGGCACTGTGCAAATGATGAAAAACATGGCAGCACAGGCTGTACACCGCTGAAAAGATAGGCTGAACTGAGCTATTTTACCCAATTTAT
This sequence comes from Dinomys branickii, assembly GCA_004027595.1. Classification (NCBI taxonomy): domain Eukaryota; kingdom Metazoa; phylum Chordata; class Mammalia; order Rodentia; family Dinomyidae; genus Dinomys; species Dinomys branickii. The sequence continues at coordinate 20,439 of PVLD010005325.1, read as the reverse complement.
TACGCTAACAAAAAATTAAGAAAGTACAGAGGAGTGGTTCAGTATCCAAAGTTAGTACAAATATTATCTCAAATGTACAATTTCAGCAAGCCATTCTAGACATGCAAAGAAATGGATGGTCCAGATGTTGAATTTAACAAAGATTTCAAATTAGTTATTCTAACATTATAAATGAATTCAAAGAACTAAGGGAAAGGTTTTTCATGAATATATGATGATAATATCACATCAAGTATAGATATTGTTACGGTTTTGTCTTCATGTCCCCCAAAATCCACATGCAGTTATGGGGTGGCTTTTAGAGTTTATGACTGATCCATGATCCAATGCTGGGATTATGGGTGTGAGAGCCCTACCCGCCCTAGGGCACATAGTTTGTATATGTAAGGGAGAGGAAGAGGCTACTGGCTGCCATTCCCCCCTTCTTTTGCTTGAGCTTTGCTATGTACTGCCGCCATGAACTGTTGCCCTCTGCCATTGCCACTCTGTCTCAGAACCAGCCAAGTATGGACTGAAACCTCCAAAAACTGTAAGCTACATAAACCTTTCCTTCCTTCATTTTTGGCATTGGGTATTTTGTCTCAGCAACTAGAGAAAAGTAACTAAGACAGATATCAATAGAAAAATCTATTCTTAATTTTTTTAATGATATTATTGAAAAGTATGAGTTGAAATGAAAATTTCACATGAAAGCCTCAATAAAGAATCTAAACTGGCAGAAGAAAGCACCCACAAAATTGAAAATACTTCAGTAAAGATTGTATAAATCTAAAGAGGAGTGAGAGAAAAAGTAAATGAAAAGAAACAAAGCCTCAGAGAAACACTGGATGCCAACAGTAATGTAGTAGGAATAAAAGAAGGAAAAGAAATAAAGAACAGAAAAAATACTGGAAACCACACTGAAATAAACCATTCGGCTACATATACAAAAAGTGCAACGAACTCTAAGTAGGACAGATACGAAGAACCCCATATTCAAACATCATAGTCAAAATGTTGAAAGTAAAGACAAGAACTCTTGAAGCTAATAAGAGAAAAGTGACTCACTATGTATGAGGGGACCCAGTGAAACTAACTTCTAACATAAAAAAATACAGACAAGGAGATACTGATATTCTAGGAGCTAAAAGACAGGCAACTAAAGTCTTATATTCAACAAAACCGTTGTTTAGGGCTGGGGATATAGCTCAGTTGAATAAGTGCTTGCCTGGCAAGTGCAAGGTCCTGAGTTCGATCCCCAGTACCACAAAAAAAAAAAAAAAAGAAAAAAAAAACCATTGTTTAAAAGGTGAACACAAAGGCATATTCTTTTTAAACATATTTCTACTACTTGTCTTCTGGTGAACACTTGCTTTTATATACATTGTCTTTCCTGGGGGGTGGAGCAGAAACCATCTAGAAGCAGAAGAAATAGAAGAGCCCCAAGTCCACTTCCTGACACACAGATGCTGACTATCCTAACTCTTCCTTCCCGACCTCAAGTCATTACGAGTCTGTCTTCTCTTGTCAGCTGGGGCTGCTACGACAAAGTATCTTCAACTAAATGGCTTATGAAGAACAAAAATTTATTTCTTATAGTTCTAGAGACTGAAAGTTGAAGATCAAAATAATAGCACGTTCAGGTTCTGGCGAGGGCCGACACCCAGCTTCTCTTTACATCCCCACACGCTGGAAAGGCAGGAAGCTATCTCTCTGGCCTCTTCCTGTAAGGACACTAATACCATTCATAAGGAGTATGGCCTCAAGACACATTACCTCTCAAGTTCCCTATTTCTAAATATCATACACTGGGGATTAGATTCAAACATTATGAATTCTGTTAAGGACACAAATATTCTGTCCAGAATATTATACATCCATGCTGAATGGCTTGGTTTCACTGACAAATGAATACTTCTATGCTAAATGCAATTTCAATACCTGGCATTTTAAGAGCAAGGGTTATATTAATTATATTTGTGTGTCCCTGGAATGTAATATCAGATCAAGTGCCTATCATGCCTCTAATCAAAATATATTGGATGAAAGACCGAATAAATAGTTTTTCTCATTGCAATTAGAAGAAAAATACAAAACATAAAGCCAAACTACATACTACATCACACAATCTAAACATCTATACAGATGGTGGTCTCACAAAATTCTTTAAACTAATAATGAAATCACATGTCTACTCTTTTGTTAAACCCTAACTACCCAGCTCTTCAGTTCAATGATAATATATTTTGGTTATAAGATTTCTAGTTGATTCTTTTCATAATTTCTTATTCTCTCCTAGAATTAAATATCACACAGCCACTCTTTGACTTACCCTCTGGAGAGTAATCACAGTAGCTTTTTTTTTTTTTTTCTAAAACTCTGAAGCAATTAAATTGCAGTGAAGTACAGTATAAAGAACTTCTTCGTGATGCTTTGAAGAACATGAACCTATCCATTACTTGTAGTACCTCTGAACAGAGGATGTGATAAGTTTCCTTCCTCCATTCACAAGAGTGCAAAGACTTGCTCCCCCTCAAAAAAATGCTTTAAAAAGTAAAAAATTACAGCCAGTGTAATAAGTTCTCTTAAGACTTCAGGTCTCTCATTATCTTGACATGAAAATAGTATTCAAGAGGGTATTACTGCACTACAAACTGGTCAGATTTATATAAGAAATCCAAGAATAAAAAGACTCCATGCTAAAAGTATGGCAAAAGAAATAAACTTTCCTCTGTTTCTACTATAATAAAAAGTTATTTATTATTATTTTTCTACTGTCCTTTCTCCTTTCAAAGTAAACTCTGCTTATGAATAGTCATGTCAGTTGTCACTTAATTACAACTTTCAACATTTAACCTAAATTATCTTCATCTTTTTTTTTTTAAGTTGTTAGTTGAATTTGAAAGTCAAATTTTTTCAAGAAGAGTTAAGTTGATGGAAGATGGAGGCTGAGATTGAATCAGGGGGAATCATTGATCAAGGATGCTTGGAATTCTTATGAATACAAATAGCCTATCAAGGTTAATGAGGTTTAACTTGAGTTTAGAAGGGGAAATGCACTTAGTATTTTCTACACACATGCAGATTTAAAAGCTAAGATACAATTTGAAAGGTAAATTATACAAACTCAAACGCAGCTTCCTTCAATTTAGAGTTTTGAAGAGTTACTTTCACCATTTTCCCTCGTTTAAAACAGCTGCTAAAATATATATTCTGATGACTCACTAATGCAATTACTGAGACAGAGTGCATTGGTGAGAAAAAGCAAAGACCCCCTTAAAGACTGACAAGTCTTCAGAAACGAATAGGCTGTGTGAAATGATTGAACTGATGGTAACTTGAAGAAAAACTACTATAGCAGAAAATGCACCACCCCCCAGCCAATACACTTCAGCTTCTTCATTGCCCTGCTCCAGACCCAGCTGCTCCTATCTCTTAGAAATGGCTGGTCACAGTGATGCACGTTGTATAAAACAATCCCAATTGATAAACCATTCTGCTTCTGTACTTCCTGCTTGCTTATCCAACATAAGCTGTAGACCACTAGAGGTCGGGGCCTTATATTCTGAGAATGATCCCAATGAGTACCCACTGATGTAAATAAATCTCCAAATCCTGGGTGTCCTTTCAGTATTTCTGCTTGCTGTTACATCTGCTGCTTCAGCCAGGAAGACTAAGCATGCAGACCTCTTTGGTCACCAGTCAGAGCCCTTGTGGATGGAGCAGGGCCCTCTCCAGGTCCTGTCGGGAAGGTGCACCCTCCAGATTTCTCCAGCAAGTTCCCTCAGAGGTCTAGAGGAGGGTTCCTGGCCCCCCTACTCTGGCAACTCACATCAGACCTCAAAGGGAGAAAGAAGCAATCTGTCTGTCTGTCTGTCTCTATGTCTGTCTGCCTGCCTGCCTGATTTGGGTAAGACCCCAAGGCCACCCCGTTAGTCTGTCAGTCCCGCTCAGTTTGAACAGAAGAACTTGATCAGCTCTTGTTAGTTAAGACCACCCTCAAGAGAAGAGGGGCTGGAATGTTTAACCTCTGAGTGCCTACTAAATAAATGTGTGAGTGGAATGGACAGCACAAACTGCTGCTCCATCTGTGCAGCAAGACTGGGAAGCATTGGTCATGGTAGCTGATTGCAGTTCCACAGCAATTGACATATAGCATAACGGAGGCCTTGCATCCTCCTTAGCTAAGTTGCACTGAAGTCCCTGCAAGAGGTGTGGCCAGATGGACATATGGTCTCTCTCTGAGAGGCGCCCACCCTCTGTCTACCGAGACATCATTCAAGGGTACACAACATACACCACAGGGAGATAGAATGGGAACTAATTAGTTAAAACCCACAGTCCCTCATTGCAGGAAAGAGGCTTTTATGGAGTCAAAAATAAAAATAAAACTGTTCTCTTCATCTCAAAGGGAAATAAAAAAGGAAAAAGAGGCTCACTGTTCTAAGAACTCCACCTTGAAACCCTCGCTGGCTGCCAAAGTTACTGCCAACACCGATAGCTTCACTCCATACCCCCAACTCATCTATTTCATGCAGATTGAACTGGTTCCAGCTACCTATTGCCTGCATTCAGCCACAAATGTCCTAACTCCAGAGCATTCTGCTTAGACATCCATCCTGGTCAGATGGCATCATCTAATACCCATCTAAGATGATAGTTAACAATTTCTTCTAAGTTCCACATTTTGACTAAGGAAAAATTGGATCGTCAGCCATGCCAAATGAGTTGCACCCTGTAGGCCTGAATAGATAGGACAGAATGAGCTCTATCATATTGGGCCCCCAAGAGCTCATGATCATTGCAAAAGTTGGGGGCAAACCTGTGATTTTCCTGGTACACAGGAAATGATACAGAACTCTCTGTCTTTAAAGGGTCCCTCTATCAACAAGTTACCATCACCAGGGCAACTGGGACCCATGCCTCTTGCCCCTTCTGCCAGGCACAAACTTACAGCCCTGGAAGTTATCTCCTTTGCACCAAGCCAATCAGTTTTGCTCTCATTTAACCCTGAACATTCAACTGTGACTGTTCCAGAAAAGGGAAATGATGACTGCATCAGTCTGAGACAGATAACCGTAATCCTAAAGTTCTGAAAACTCTCCTCCCAGAGCTACAGACTGCAGACTTGCCTCTAGGCCTGGACATCAACCATGCCACCTCACTGCAGCCCCCATTGCTACAGATGTCATAGAAAGCACAACAGGCATCAGCCACACATCTGCCTGAAAGACTGTTAATCACCTTGGGAACGATCTCCATGCCATCGACAACACAGAAAAGATGCTTTCCTCTGCTTGCAAATTGCTGCCATAAGCCCCTTCAATGGGAAAAATCCTGAGATAAAAGGCCAACTCACTTGGATTCAATCGCTATAAGGGGTTAAAAACCTCCCCACAGTGGCAGCACACCTGTGTCCTACATGACAAGAAAGCCATACTAGTTATCCAAAGAAACCCACAAGGCCATCTGAGAGGCTCTCAGATTCAGCCCATGCCAGCAAAGCTTTATCCTCTTCTGCCTGAGGACACTGAGTCCAACCTGTCTCTTACTCACATTCATCAACCCCAAGCTGCTCAGTCAGCCACAAACCAGTTCTGTCTCCTGCTCTCCTAAATTAATTCACTTGGACTCAATTGTCGTAAGGGGTTAAGAACTCTTCCACCTTGGCTCTGCACCTGTGAACACACCTACCACCATGGGACAACTGTCAGCAACTCCTTCTAACTGTTTAATACTGAAGAACACTGGCACATGTTAAATGGGGCCTGAGACTGGTTCAAGTCAAAAGTCCCCACCACTGTGGTTGATCCTGACACTTGAGTGAACACAGTCTTCCCCTGAGAATGTCCAAACTGGGACTATAATGTGACAAAGGGTCATGAAGCCTTATATCAGTACTGAACTGCTGTCCTGATACACTTCAAAGAGGGAGGCAAGAAGCACATAAATATGTCTCAAGTTCCTTTAGTTACCAACTGGAGCTCCCACTAAAAAGAAATTCTGCGAAATCAGATCCTGTGAAATTGATGGACACATCATAAAGTACGAATTCCTGTACAAGTTTGAGTGCCCAGTACCTCTCCTGGGATGTGACCAGCCTAACCTCACACTCCAGTCCACTGTTCCAGACTTGGTATGACTCTTGACTGTACTCTGGGAGGAAGAAAAGCACCTACATCGGCCTAAAATGCCTGATAATCATAATCCTGAAATTTTGAGAGACTTGTTTCCAGAAGTATGGACAAAGGACTCACCCCTGGGACTTCCTATCAATAATGTTCCTTTGGTGATCAAGTTCTGTCCCATGGCAAACCCCCCCACCAAACAGGACATCTCTCCTGCCTGCAAAGCCACTTCAAGATCTCCAAGCTACCAATGCTGTTGCAATTGCCCTCCATATGTGGTGCCTACAGAAAAGCTCTGCTACAATACCTGACAGAATCTAGTTACAAGAAAGAAACTCCGTAAATTCCCTGGAGCTGCTGGCTTCTATATGCTTACTCAAACTGTCAGTCCCTGGGAATGCTCAGTGGCCTCTAAGGGCTGCCTCCCCGCATTGCTTCCATGCTCTGACAGTCGCTGTCCTTCTGATCAGAAAAGCTAACAAGGTCTGCTTAGGCCAAGACCTAACTGTCTAGGTGCAATGTGCTGTACTGGGATGAACTGTTCTACAAAATGGACCCCCCGACAGATGCTGAGTACACCCTGTGTACAGATGGAAGTAGCTCTGTTAGGCATGAAGTTTGACAGTATAGATATGCTGTGGTCGCCTTGGATAAAACTATTTTGGCCAAAATTCCCCTGCAGGAATGATCTGTATAGCAAACTGTTGCCTGTTGCTGTTTGGAAACCTACCACCAGCAATGAAATATAATCCAGTCCAGGGTCCTAAGACCATGCTGGAGATCCAACTGACTCAAAATCTGGTATTTCTGGGAAATCAGAGCCAGATCTGCCCCCACTGTTTATTCTGCAAGCTCAAGTCACTGCTCTGGCACCCATAACCCTGCAGCCAGCTCAGGCTTTAGGGTCTGTGCAACCGACCTTGTCCTCCCATTCCCCACCTGTATTGAGAAGAAAAGTTTGTAAGGTCCTGCTATAAAAAAAAAATCATCCCTAGATATGGCCTACCCTTGATCACTGGCAGCAACAACAGGCCTGAATATGTAGCACAAGTAACTCAAAAACTAGATTAAATAAAAACTACATATAATTTGTAACCAGTTGAAAGACGAGCAATATCTGTAGGCACTCCTGCACACATATAGAACACAGCTACCTCTTTCAGAAATCTAGTCTTAGATCTGCGGAAAAATTCACCTGGACAGCTCCTCCCAGGCTCACTCTGAAGAGAAGGCATGCACAACTGAAGCCTGAGGATATCACTCACAGGACTGCGCCCTACCTGATCCCCTTGATATCTGTGTCTTTTCAGGCTGCTTATCCCAGTCCTGCTTCCACACCCCGCTAGCTGTTCTTTTTTTGTCTTAAACTCTATGGACAGTTGCCCCAAGATAACAGAACAATCATTCAAACACTTGACCAAGACTTGATGAGCATCCAAGGCAACATGGACACTCTCCTACATCAGATTAACTCCTCCTTACCTTTCCAGAGTAATGTTCCAGAACAAAAAGACCTATTATGTCTCCTCTTTAAAAGCAACTTAGGGGAAAACTCTGTAATAAGACAATCTTGGAGACCTTGGCTAGAGCCCATCCTAGGATCACTGAGAACCCTAATGTTACTGCTGCTAGTTGGGCCTTGACTCACAAGATCACATGTAATGTGCCCTGCAAAGATTTGCTGGGGAAACTAAAAGAGGGGGAAAATGTAGTAGAAAATGCAACTCCCTCACCAATATGCTTCAGTTTCTTAGTTGCCCAGCTAATAGTTCCTGTTCCAGATCCAGCTGTTCCTGTCTCTTAGAAACAGCTGGTCACTGTGATACACAGCTGGTCACTATGATGCACGTTGTATAAACCAGTCCCCAACTGACAAGGTGTTCTGCCTCCGTACTTGCTGGTTGTTTATCCAATGTCAGCCCTGGGTTCCAGAGATCAGGGCCTGGTTTTCTGGGAATGAGCCCAATCATTGTCCATCAACATAATAAAATCTGCCTCAAAATCCTGGGGGTCATTTTGGTGTTTCTGTTTGCCATTGCACTATAAAATTTTTCTATAATACATTATCTCAGTCAATAAATGTTCATTAAGCATATAGTACATGCTGAAACAGTGGTGTGACCATGGTGGAAATCAGTATGGAGATTCCTGAAAAAGTAGAGGTCTCATTTGACCCAGCTATCCCCCTGGGGATACTTTACCAGAAGAATTAATAACATACCACAGCAATATATGGGCACTCATGTTTACAGCAGCACAATTTGTAATAGCTAAATCTTGGAAACAACCTAAATACCCATCGACCAAGGAATGGATACAAAAGATGTGGTGGTCTTTTCATACACTGGAGTACTACTCAGCCATAAAGAAGGATAAACTTGAGACTTTTATAGGTAAATGGATACAACTTGAGACCATACTTATAAGTGAAATAAATCAGACTCACAGGTGTAAACATTGCACTGTCTCCCTGGTGAGAGAAACTGAAAGAGCAAATAAGGTCTAAAATGTACAATAAATACTTTGAAATGGGAAGAAATTGTTTAAAAGGAAAAAAAGAACTAGGAGAGGAGAAATGAGAAAGGAAGGAAGGGAAAAGGGAGAAAAACGCAAGTTAGCTATACTATTAGTGTCTCTTAGTTCACTGAAAAGGAAAGTTCATTCTGATATTGATTGGAGAATTTTTTATACCCATATCTTTTACTCTGATTAACTACTCTGAAGGTGACAATATGCAATGTACTAACTCTTATTATCCTCTTATTGGTATTATAAAGTTCTGTTTTACCTTTTTCCATAAACACTGTTACTAAGCCTAAAACAACTGATAGAGATTTACCTAAATTGATTACTGTATTTAAAATAAAATCGGAAAAGCTAAAACTGGTCATTTCCCCCAAGGATGAACACTGTCTTTTTGACATGTAGTTTTCAACAGCAACTGAGGAGAAAAACTTTTCATTCTCCAAAAGGAATCAGTCCTTCAGAGCAAGACGAACTTAAAGAAGTTTCTCTATCTGTGTTAGAATGTCAGGTGCAACAAAGGCAATCAGGCAGCTTTTATTCACTGCCATGCTGCTAGCACCGGGGACAGCACCCAGCATATCCCAGGAGTCCTAATACTGTATGAGTGAGTAAAGCACTTCTTCACCTCCTTTCCAATCCAAACTGAACACACCACCCAAACTAACCCAAGAGAATTAAAACACTTCCCCTAATCTGGGTGAAAGCTGACTACAAGGACTATTAAAGTTAAGACAGAGGAAAGACAGGCTTCTTAAATGAGAACATTGTTAGGCTACTTTGAGCAAATTTTTTAATGTCCATGTATTTAAGGCCTTTTTTTCCAATTTACACTACAGACAGTAATGAAAAGAAACCACAGGGAAGAAGGAGGGAAGACCAACAGGTCCTTAAAATAATAACAAGCACAGGGAGCCTCTTAGAATTTTCATTCATTACCAAAGCTTTTTAAAACAGTTGACTTCAGCAAGACAACCATATTTTAGCATTTTTATCAGCAGGATCCAGAGCTAAAATAATATCCACGATGAAAACCTTAAAAGTCATATAATTACCACTGCTCAGAAAATACTTCTGATAAGTATTAAACATATAGAAGGTTTTGTAAAGAGTATGGCAATATTTCATTATCTATACAACCTGAGTCTTGAGCAAAATCTAAAAGACATTTTCTACTGACATGCTGATAAGATGAAAGAGAAACTCAGACTAGGGTAACATCAAATATTTTCTTCAGGTTATGTAAAGTTAGGTACTGTCAACACCAATTTCCTACTTATCGTTACAAATTTGAAAATTCTTCAAATGCAGCAACTTATTACAATCAGAACACAACTGCACTAATAACAAGGAAACATTGATACATATCTATTTCCAAAGTGTCATCCATGTTTGATCAAATTTGCATAATTAGAATTTGAATTAATTTATTTCCTTTTATGAAGTCCTTTCCTTTGATTTTTAATATATTCTGATAATTACCTCATCTATGCGAGATAAAAGGCAAGCAGGAAACAGCAGATGCCTAACGGTACCACATTCATGGTTATCACATCATTCACGAGCACTATGCACCCTAATTAATGGAGGGTCTCACAATTGTATCGCTTGCAGAACAGCTAGAGATCTGAAAACCTGTACAGTTCCAAAGAAAAAATACAGTAATTCCTTTCTGCCAGTTTCACCCCTAAAATAAATGATAATTCACTGTTCAGAAAAGGAAGTCCCTTCACCTACAGAAAGGGCTCCGTTGCTATCAGAACAAAAATATCTTAAAGTTTAATAACAGTGGAAGATTTCACTATGAAATAATGAAGGAAAAACAATCCAGATTCTCTGCTTTGAACCCAAATGAAAGAAAAATGAATCCACAGGAATTTCTATATAGACATTAACATAACTTTATATTATCTATAACTAGAGTTCACAAAAATACATCTTTATATTAAACTTTCATTAAATAATTGTGCTGAATGAAATCGCAGTCTTTCACATACAGCTTAAAAACAGCAAAGTCACCTCTATTTGTTCTGCCAAATTTGCTTTCTCCTTGTCTTTTCGCTGCATGCACCGCTTCACTTCCTCTAACTCTGATGCCATTGTGCTGTAGTTCATCTGCACTCTCAAATCTGACATCTGCTTCTCCAGATCCTGTTTTTCCCGCTCTACCCCTTAAAAGAGAAAATGTAAAGCTCACTGGTCATTCTTTATTCACAGAAGAATGCACTTTCAGATAGCACTACGCCCTGATGGTTTAATATTCTAGCTAAGGTAACCCACCTACTCACACTCTCACTCAAGACTTGGCCATTCTAGTGTCAAACAGATTTCAAAAGGTTTATACGAGCTGAAGAGACACCAGAGTATCAAACAGATTTCAAAGACATATGCATTACTATGTCATTCAATATTATTCTATTTTGGTACAAAAAATTTAACAGTTATCTAGTTTCTAGCACAATTTATTTCAAGAAAATCCTCCAAGTTTTCATTTTCTCCACATCTCTACTACCAAACTTTTAAATAAAACTACTGAAAGAATTTGTCAAGTAAGCTATTATACGTATCTGAAGTTATTGAAGCTTACACATGAAATAAATCCTTTTTTTGCAACAGAAACAACAAATGATGCTTCGAAATATCTGAACATCTTGGACTACAAGTTTATTACTTTTAGTAATTTTGAGACTATTACCTGGAACTACAGTGAACAATGTAAACTGATTTAGAACTTAATTCAACAGGAAACACTTGCTCTGTGACGCACAGGCTCTACAGTATCATGCTCTTCCAGTGTAAAGCTAAGCATAAAAACCCATCTTCAATGATCTTGCATTACAAAACCACAGACAAGACATATAAATAAACTAATTCCTTTACCCCAAAATGTCAGCAACTGTAATATATACTATCAATTCAAAACTACCATTTCTCCAGCAGCCCTTTACAGGAAGGAAAACAATGAAGACAAAACTATCAATTCAAATGTATACATCATTCATAAAATATAACCCAACCTTAGAAATATTAAAGTGCTCAAGATTGTACATTTTGGAATAGAAGACACATAGGCTTTTCAATAGCATGAGACAAGCGCTGACAGACACACGAGCATTATGGAGAAACAGTACAAAAGACTGTGATTAACTGAAAAACTAGACTAGAAAAATTAGGGACTAAAATACATTTCAGGAATGAACACAAAAATTTCAACAGGCAAAAGGATGGAGCTGAGCCGTGATTTTAAGGAAAAGAAACATTATAAAGCATAGAGACACAAAAGCGGATGTAATACTCAGGTATCTACACACACTATTGTTCTAACGGGCTGAGACAAAACATGAGGGTGAGAAGGGCAGTAGCACAAGATTGTGCCTTGCTAGGAAACTTGGATTTTACCCTAAAGGCCCAGGGTTAGCACACATTTTCTCTAAAGGGCCAGGTATTTTACCCATCTCTGCTCTCTGCCATAACTACACAATTCTGCTACTGTATTGCAAAAATAACCTACACAATGAGTAAATGAATGGGAATAGCTATGTTCCAAAAAGTTTATTTACCAAAGCAAATAGCAGTCTGGACTTGGCCCACAGGCCCTACTTCACCCACTCCCGGTAGGTCTCTAATTTGAAAATGTACATATTTGTTTATGTGTAAATGTAGCTATTCATTTTTATAAATATATGTAGCCACTCATTTTATAAACATGTGTGTCATTTTATAAATATATGTATACAAATATAACGTGCCTCAATAGTAGGTACATAATGATATTCTATGATATATATACCACCAATATGAACAAGAATATATACAAATGAATATATATAAATGGAGTTACAAACGTGTGTGTGTATACATACACACACACACACACACACATGTATTCTTTAAGAAAGCTATATATTTGGTATAGACACATATATAATATTATATATTTTTTATAACATATATAAACATAAAATATTAGTACCGATAAATATAGAGATATAAACACATATATCACGTTACAGCTTTTGTCTAGATGTGCTCCCAAAACCTCATGTTGTCACAGGTGGGGCTCTTTCCGAGGTGGCTGGATCTAAAGTGTGCCACTGGAATGGACTCACAGTGCAGTGCTAAGATAAAGGGCACCAGGATTAAGGGTGTGAGTGCTCCGCACACTGAGTAAACTGCGTAAGATGTAAGGGATAGAAAGAGCTTGTTCCTTATTGCTTTGCTACCTTCTGCCCAACATGAACTGTTTCTCCTCTCAATACCACCCTGCCTTGGAGCCAGCTGACTATAGACTGAAACCTCTACAAACTGTGAGCTAAATAAGCCTTTCCTCCTTTAAATTTGGGTGTTGGGTATTTTGTCTCAGCAATGAGAAAAGTAACTAAAGACAACATGTAATGAAAAATTTAGCAAAATTGAAAATACTTTCACATTTAAAATATAAGTAAGTATTACACATTCCTTCTATATCCAAGATTATCTCATACTGCATTTTAGAGAGCAGCAGTTAAGAGCAGAAGTTTGGGGGAAGAACAAACTTAGGCCTGTGCTATGAGTTCAGTGTCCCCTGTAATACTGAAATTTGCCACTATAATAATATTAAAATGTGGTATTTTGAAAGTTGATTAGGTAAGAGGGCTCCACCCTCATAGACTAATTAATACCATTACTGTAGGAGGCTAGTTACCATGGAAGTGGCTCTGCTATAAAAAGCCTCCCTCAGGGTCTCTGGCACTCTGACTGCCACATACCATACTCGCTCGCATTCTCTCCCTCCCCGACACTCCCTGTCCCCATGCTGTCTTGCTCCCACTTTCTTGCTCTCTGGAGAAAATAAACAGGAAACAAATAGGAGGTGATATAAAATATCATTAATGTTCATATTTTTTTTAATTTATTACAGTAAAACACATATTGCCATTAATTCCCCCACAAAGTACTCTCTTTCCCTCCAAACACATATCCCCTCATTCCTGCCCCTTTCTGAAGCCGTTCTAGAAGTCCTCACTTCATATTTTTAGTTGTTCTATCCTAGATGTGTCAATGTCCCGATTCAACCCAAAACGTTTACCTTTCATGGTCATTTGGACTTTGGGGAAGAGCCAGAAGCTGTACAGAACCAGCTCCAATGAATAAGGCAGAACCCATGATGCGCTCGTGATCCTGCCTCTCCATTGTATGGCATTCAGAGCAGCAGGCACCATATTTTTTACCATATTTTGTAAAGACATTCAGAGCAGAAAATTTCCAGAACCACTCCCGAGTGACAAGAGTGATGGATATGGGGCTGGGGATATAGCTCAGTGGAATAAGTGCCTGCCTGGCAAGCACAAGGTCCTGAGTTCAATCTCCAGTACCACCAAAAAAAAAAGAGTGATGGATATGTATGTTCAAAGCAGGGAGCACTATTATGTGGGGGGGGGGGCAAAGTGTCATTTACTGTAATAATTCTTTTTCAATTTAAATGTTTATCACTAAATTGATGTTTTCAATCACCCCTGTAAGTAGCTAAAAGATTCCTTTGACTTTGACTGAGGAGCCCAATAGTAAACCAAGCAAAACTAATTTCAGAAGCACTGGTAGGGCCCACTGTACCATAAGCAGAGGAACAAACAGTAGCTACAGTGTTCAATGACTACAACTTTGGTAAAATGATCCTTAAATAATTCAAGTATTTTATAAAGATGAAAAACTCTAGAACTGTTCTTTAACTTCAGGCAAACTTTCTAAAATCTTGATATATAAGTAAAGTTAGATTTGTCTAGTCCTCAAAGATAAGACAACTAGATTATTACGAGGTACCAAAACATACAAGAAATGTGCCACAGAATTTTTCCCAACAAAATGAGAACTCCTAGTCCACCTTTATGCAAAACGAATAATCTAAAAGCTAAGACTTTTACTTTTAAAATGGTCCATATTGGATGTCAAATGGTATTTAAAGTATATTGTTGCAAATATATTAGCATAGCTTTGAAAAAAATTGCCACTGATTGAAGATTTGTCTGGCAATGTGGAAATTCTACTTAAGGCAATACACTGTATTGCTGGGGAAATATGAAACCTTCTGGAATTTAATTGTACATCAAATGCCTATAAGAATTGCCCCAGGTCCCTGGCGGTACAGCATGTGCTCAGCGTAAGCAAGCTCCCTGGGGTTGGTCACGAGCGCCACAGTACAAAACAGAGTTTCTCCAGTATTCTGTTCGTTTGGGTAGAAAGCCTCATTCGTGGAATAAATTTCAAGCTAAGTAATCTGAACTTGCCTATCAAAAACCACTTTAAAATCTAAATATCACTATTTTTGTTAAACCTGAACTTTCAAAAAGAAAAAACAACCAGTCATGAAATTCCACAATCTAAATCAATATCTCCACTGAGAAGGCATACAAATATAAAGTGTTCCTAACCCACAATAAAAAAAAAAAAAAAAAAAAGATCTGGCTAATATGGCTCATGACCAATTCTAAAATTTTGTCACAAAATCTCTAGATAACAAAAAAGATAGGATCTTACTTTTAATTGTTCATACATAAAAAATTAGGATAAGAAAAACTGAAAATAGGTGCTTTTGCAATTTAAGTGCCAAATATACACACACACACATGCACAGTAATAAGAAAACAGAGAACTTCCATTATTACCTTTGCACACTCTCAGCGAAAGCCCCATGAGGTACGCAGGTCTGAAAACTGAAACAAGTTTAAATATCCAGCAGAGAAGAAATTACACTTGGATGCTAAATGATGATCAACTTAGTGGTAAATTTTGCAGTAGATCAAGAAACAGGATGCCATGAGGAAAACATAAGGAATGAATGCAGAGAATGGAAAACCCACACAATTACGAATTGGAATAATACCTCTCCCAAACCTCCAGTCCTCTCCTGCTTCATCCTGATAGGCTGACTGTTGCTTGGGCATCTGGGGTACTGGATGCTGTAAACCCTTCTGATCACCTTCTGCTTTTGTAAGCTGTGTACGCAGTTCTTCCACCTAAATGCGTTTAGTCAAAAATCAAAGTATTATCAGTTTTCAAAAGCAGGAGACAAAAAGAAAACTTAAAATCTGAAATGGTACAATAGACAGTGTGAAAGGGAAAGAAACTGCTCAAAAGGGAAGAACAACTGGGATGAGGGAAAAGAGAAAAGAAAAAAAAGAGGGGCGAGCCGGGCATGGTGGCACACGGCTGTAATCCCAGCATTCAGGAGGCTGAGGCAGGAGGATCACTGTGAGTTCAAGATCTGGGCTAAAAATGAGCCGGGCCAAAAAGTGAGCTTGAGGCCAGCCTGAACTGCACAGCAAGACCTGTCTCAAAAAGACAAAAAAAAAAAGGGAAAAAAATATACATATATATATATATATATATATATATATGCATGAGACAGCTAAGATAATTGTACTACTATTTTCTATAGGTTTACTGAAAGGAATGGTTAATGCTTAATTTTTTTTATCAGTTTTACATGCTTATATCTGGTAACCTGAACAATTACTTTAAAGACAACAATATGCAATATAACAACCATTGTTGAATTCATATCATGTTGTTTTTTGACATTCTGCATCATTTCTCATTTTTTATTATTTTTACTCTCTTTAAAATAAAAAAATTATTATGAATTATTTCTCTAGAGGAAAAACATTCACATCTTATGGACTATTGCAGACAAAAGCTGAGATCAAGTCAATCTAATGTCCTTGCTGCACAGACACAGTGGGACAGCCTCCTGCTCCATGTTTTTCCTTTATTAATGCATTTGCTATGCACAGTGATTACAATCATCTTGCGCATGTGCATACAGTTCTTTTTATCGATGTAGTTGTACATATTCTGTCTACTGCTCCTTGCCCTCTCTTCCTTCCCCCATCTCTAGGATCTATTACCCTATTTTACATTATCTCTCTTTAATTATGCCCTTTAATATGGATTTCTTATGTCAGAGAAAGCACGCTATAGTTTTGCTGCTTGTCAACACTGTGGTCTCAAGATGCACCCATTTCCTACAAATGACTGCAGTGAACCCTTCTTTATGGCTGAGGAACACCCCACTGTGCACGTATGTCACTTTCTGCTTATCCATATAGGCCGCTTCTAAGATGTAGCTATTACGCATTTTGCTCTATAGAAACAAGCAACGCACATATCGCTGAGATACGGCGTCTCTCTGGGGAAGATACCTAGCAGGGCTGTCGTGCTCCATTTCACTCTTCCATCTGGAAAGCGTCTTTTCCTCCTTTGCATTAATAGTGACAGAGAATTTCACAGCGCTTTGTTTTGTTTTGTGATGCTGGGCATATGCTGAGCAAGCATTCTACCACTGAGGATGGTAGACCGGCCAAGCTTTTTCAAATCCCTTCCTGTGATCTCAGTGGACTCCACTACTAGCCCAAAGCACCTCAAGTACTACATATTTTTGATTTTCTATTTTTCACTTACTTTCTTTCACATGAATATGGTCAGCTGGTTGTTACACTCAAGTGAAGGGATCATAGTTTAGTACATTTTGATATCAAATTAGACTTCAATATAAATAGAGAATAGATGCTGTTGAATAAAATATGAACTTCTGAAATCAGGATGTTTTACTCATCTGTATATTTCTAAAAAAAATTAACAAACTGGCTATGCGGTAGCAATGACCATAAATAAGTTAGCCATAACAAAAAGGTTCAGTTAAAGTCACAGCTTGACACCTGGAACAAAGGAATGTTTGCTTCAAAAACTGCCATTAGGCATTATATGCAAGAATTCCCAAAAAAAATCAAAATGTGAATACAAATAGAACTTCCAAAAAAAAAATTTTGAACTCTTGTCAACATTGATTGCATGTGACCCACTGGCAGCAGAACAAAGTCAATCAACATTTTTAAAGGTTTTACGAAACAGGTGCTGTGGTATATTTTCAGCAGAAATTGTCAGAATGCTAAATTCCTTCTGAACATCTATGACGCCTGACATCATTGCCTACAGAGCATATTATGTGGGTGAGTTATGCAACACGCATTTGAAAACAGAAGGCATGATTGTGCTTTGTATTAAACACAGATGAAGAGACAGATAAAATCCCACATACCATTATCCAATGTATGTAAGATGGCCAAAGTTCTCAATGACCAAACTCCCAGTACAGGCTCATGGACTTCAAAACATTACCCTTAAAAATTAAATCCGATCCTTGCTTGAAAGGAGCCAGGTAGCATCTTGAAAACATGCATAAAAGGCAATGGTGTAATCAAAGTAATTTGAACGTGCAAAGGGCTGTTTTATGTCCTTCAGTTCCTCCTTTATTCTCCATTGCCTCCTTGAACACAATTAAGCTCCTGGGAAAATTTTATCTTACACATTCAGTCTTACTCCTACACTGCTCACGCTAAGAGCGATAAGCAGTAAGTTGGAACAGCAATCATCGAGATACACTGTCACAGTGGGAACTTGGACTGGTGTTTTCTATGAGCTTTTCTCAAACCATCTTCCCCTTATGTGTGCTAACGTAAGTTCCTCAGGGAAAAAAATTCTGGACCTAGTTTCTTTTTCACTTCTCAAAGACAGTTAAGAGAGAATAAGACTCAATCCTGATTTCATGTAAAAGCAGACTGTCGTATTTGCATAGACTTACCTGATGCAAAAGTACTTCTCTGCTGTCTTCTGACTCATTCAACAGCCTGCGAGATAGCTCCAATTCCTGTTTCAGCTAGATTTTCAACAACGGATTAAAAAGAATGTCTAACTGAACAGAAAACAACTTAAATTGTGCCCCAGTGGGCAAAATATTGCCAATGAGGCATAACATAGAAAGCAGCAGAAAATTTGTCTGAAGATATTTACAACCAATATGAAAAGATGAATATCTCACCATAAACATGTATAATACTTTAATTTAATATATTTAATTTAATACTCCAATTAAATAACTTTAATTTCATAACATGAAGTGTACTAGACCAGGCCTCTTAAAGGTCTGAGATCTAAAAATTCCATCTCAATTGTATTCTTATTTGAAGCTCTTGAGCCTTGATTCATTTCTAAAATAAAGATTTTATATTAGTCTCCTAAGATCCTTTCCAGTTCTAAATCATTTAAATCTAAATTCTGAAGCAATTTATTTCCTTTCATTGAGAACATGCAATGACAAATGAACTAAATTAGAACAAATACTGCAAGATCTAATGCTTCAAAATACATTTAACCTAATTGGTTATTTCTTATATTACTAATACTCACAAAATATTCCTCAAACTTGTACATTTCCAGATTTCAAATAAGACATTCAGACTAATAATATTGCCACTACTTAAACATCCAAAGAAAGTGTAGCTAGTTGACCCAACACCCTATAAAATCTGAGTATGTCTACTTTATTTCAAGTTGAAAAATGCAAGGCTAGGCATAGTGGCACATGCCTATAATCCCAGCACTCAGGAGGCTGAGGCAGGAGGATCACTGCAAGTTCAAGATGAGCCTGGGCTACAAAGTGAGCTCAAGGCCAGCCTGAACTGCATAGCAGGACCCTATCTCAAAAAGACAAAAAAAAAGAAAAATGTAGTAACATGGGACACAAGTTTGCTCAAAATTTAGAGCTTCCACATGCTGTATTTGCTTGCATTTTGTAACAGTAAATTTGTTTTACAAAATCACTAAGCTAGGAGCTCCAGAGGCGCAATCGGTTACCGCGTGGTACTTACATAAAATCACTAAGCTGTGTTAAGATGTTTGTATGTGTTAAAGCTTTTAATGGTCATCCTGAATAATTGCATTTAAACAAGTTTCTGTATACATATTAATCCTTAAAAACTGTACATATGGTAGATGTGCCTCAGAGCAACACGACAATAAAACAGCTCTATTTCTTGATTGTGGCAATGTAACACAAATCTACACGTGAGAAAACAGAACTGCACAGACACACACCACACACACATGTTCAGAAAACAAGTACACATACAAGTGGCAAAATCTGCATAAATTTTGATACTGAATTGAAATTATACAAAATATTATCATTAAGAGAAACCAGGTGAAAGGTACACGGTACCTCTCTACACCTTTCGTTCTGAAACATCCTATGAATCTGTAAATGTTACAAAATGACTTTTTAACAGAGTTAAATATTTTTTACAGAAAACTATGCATGTGGCCCATAAAATATGTCATATTCTTTAAAAAATAAAATAAAACTCAACCTATCAATGGGTAAAATCCCCATGTAAAATCACCAGTCTCCACTCCCAGAAGCCGACTTGACAATCTGATATACCTGGCTCAAATCAAGGCTGCAGAGAAGCATTATGTAAACTTACAGTTGGTGAAACAAAATCCAGGAGGTTAAAAAAAAAGATACCAAGTCAAGAACAGCAGCAAATTTTTACTCTGTGGTTCCTTGCTGTGGGATCACCCTTCAGTCTAGGCACCTATAAATTAGGGAGGATTCTTTGGCCTCTGAATTCCTTCCTAATTCTAATGTGCTGTACTGGGCTGCATTGTATATGTTTTAAAGACATATGTCACACATTCATTAATTTATATGAGCACAAAGGATATTTATAGAAATAAGCTGCTAATAAAACCTGTTTTCTGTAATGAAAATAAATATATATACAAAACGTACAGTCTTCAAGAGGCAAGCCAGCTTTTCCAGCACCATTTATTAAACAGGCCTTCTTTTTTCCAGTGGGTTTGGTTGACCCCTTTGTCAAATATTAGGTAGCTGAGTGGGTTTTTTGTTGTGGTTGCATCTTCCAGTCTGTTCCATTGATCCTCAGGTCTGTTATTTAGCCAGTACCAGGTTGATTTTATTACAGTTGCTTTGTAG
>PVLD010005324.1:0-113435 GCA_004027595.1 Dinomys branickii | reverse complement strand
CCCTACTATCTTATCTATAATTTGGTATTTCCTTTAATGTTTTTGTGTTAACTAATGTGAAGATAATTGTGTAATACAACATCCAGTTCTAATTCCCTACTATATTCTGTATAACTTTGTATTTTCTGTATTGTTTATGGCTTTTCTGGTTCATATGTCTCCATTCTTTTGTCTTTAAAATAAAATTTAAAAAAAAAATTGAAAAAAAGAAAAAAAAAAAGAAAAAAGAAAACATCAGTTCCTGGCCTTTTCCTTTTCAAGAAATTTTTGATCAATAACTCAGTCACTTTGCCTGTTATAGGTCTATTCATATTTTGTATTTCTTCATGATTTGGATTTAATGCAGGTTTTACATTTCCAGGAATTTGTTCATTTCTTTTAAATGATGCAATTTTTGGCTTCTAGTTGTTTATAATACTCTCTTATAGTTCTTTTTATTTGCATAGGATTTGTAGTACTGTCCTTGCCTTTATTTTGATATTAGCAACATATCTTGTTTCTTTTGGTTCTCAGTTCATCTAACTAAAATTTTGTCAATTATATTGATGTTTTTATTGAATTAACTTTTAGTTTTGCTGATTTAAAACTATTGTTTTTGTTCTCTTTTTCATTTGTGTATAGTGTAGTCTTTTTAAGTTCCCTTTTTCCTAGTTTATTTGGTTTCTTTTGTTCCCTTTTTAGCTCCTTATGCTGTAAAGTTAGATTGATTGGGAATCTTTGTAAGGCATTCTTGGTCAGGCCGATAGCTGTTCTCACTATCCTACTGCTCACTTACTGCTGATTTTTAGCAGTATAGATCCATTTATGGCAAGGAATAAGGATTTTATCAGCAGTATATGGTAAATTTTTTTCTGATTGAACATTATGTTAATTGAAACCCAATGTTAATTCAGTCATCAAATATTTATAGAACTTGTTTTATAAGTCAGGAAATCTTTTAAAAATAAAATGTTGTACAGCATCACAATTTGAGATTGGATCATGGCAGTAAGAAGGACAAAGGACAGAAGGAGTACATGTGTGTCAGGCTGGTTTGTTCTGGAGGTGAACTCATCTGGTGGGGGGCACTGCACATATTTTGAAGCACAAAAGTAGCTTGTAACTTCCAGGACCAGTGAGAAGGCTGTTGTATTTCTACTGTTAGAACAAAGAAGGTAACAGAAGGGATAAAAGAAAAAGGTAACAGAAGCCCAGGTCACACAGCTCCATGAAACCATTGCACAGGTAATAAGCCAAAGTAAACATTTACTAAGGGAGATCAATATTTGTTGAAGAGTTCTGCATGCATCTCATACCATTTAGTGATGATCCATATTCTCATTCTTAAGAGCCACCATAGACTACCTTTTAAAGCTGTAACACTCACTGGTAGCACAGTTTGAACTTTGGAGAGCAGATTCAGCAAAAAGATATTAGAGTGTTTGAAATCAACTTTTAGTTTCATGATCTTGACCAACACTACTTTGCATTCCTTTCTAAAATGTTGCCAAATTGAGAATGTTCAACTCTATAACAGACTAGGATTTCATTTTGCGACTGAATAAAGATGACCTTATTTGTAGTGACTGCTACATTAGCAGCTATTTAGCATATGCCTGAAGAGTAACTACTAAAGGATGGGTCCATTTTCAATGTAACGTTATGCTTTAGACTGTCTCAGAGGGTTTGGCACCAATTTATTTCTGCTTTTTCGGGTTTGTTAAATTATTTTAATAAATTTTTTAAAGTATAAAAGAAAAACAACAAGAAAAGAGAAAAACACTAATAAAGAGACACAAAGTAGCACAAGAACAGTATAATCAAAACTGAATTATAGACAAAGTGATGGAACCAACAATGGTTGTGTTTTCCTGAGCATACACTTTGAAGTTGTCTCAGAAGAGTTATCAATCCATAACATAAAGTTTTATTATATTGTTTGCCTGGTATAAAGTGGCTGGACTGTCATCTTCTGGGCATCAGTACGTCAAACTTCTAATGTCTCTCCAGAAGAAAAGCCACAATTCCTGTTTCTCAGGATCACTCCTCTGTATTGTTCTAAATTTAAACGTTGGCAGAGGAGGCTATTACTTGTGTAGGTCATGGTAGCCAGATGGAATGACTTCTTGACTCATCTTTGAGCTCTCATTTGATAGAATGGGACAGCATTGGGACCATTACATAAACTTAAAAACTGAACCAATTTTTAGCCAACCACCCACTCATTGCTTTAGGGCAAAATCCTCCATGACTATTTCTTAACTTGTGTCTAGAGGCATTCCAATCTTCACTTTACCTGTTCCATTTACATTTGTCTAAACACTAAATTTATTTTTTTACAATTTTTATCACTGTAATTCTTAGAGACTGTCTTAGTTGGTTTTCTCTTTGGTGAGACAAAATACCCAGCACCCAAAGTTGAAGGAGGAAGGGTTTATTTCAGCTCAAACTCTGTAGAGGTTTTATTTTTGTCAGCTGAGTCCAAAGTAGGGAAGCATGACAGAGGGACATCACAGAGGAGAAATAGTTCATGGTCCAGCACAGCAAGTAGCAGCTTCAGGAGCAGCAGGCCTGCTTTCCTCTTCTCCCTGTGTAGTCCATCCAGGCTGTAAACCTATTGATAGGTGCCACTGTCTCCCAGGGTGGGGCACCCTTAATCCAGCATCACACTCACATCCACATTTACACCCCCTAATCTAACTACCTTTGAAACCCCCACCTAAGACTCGATGAGACTTTGAGGGGCACATATGGATACATACAATAACGGAGAAGTTCTGATTTAATGGTCACACCCAGAAAAGTTTATAAAGATTGTCACATATGGAAATTTCGAATGCACTTCATTACTCAAGACAGCATGGGGATTAAATTCCATCCGATAGGCAGATGTGAACCAACAGAGCATCTTTCTCTGCTGAAACTTGCCTTTGGAAATTGTAGGAAAATCTGGTATACAGACAGCCCTTGAAAAGGCCTTTCATTAGTGTAGCTTAGGCCTCAGAAAACCCAAAAAAAAACACCCCCTCGGGTTGGCTCTGTAGCACCTGATTCACAGAAAACTGACAGTGCTTCAGAACTCATTTCCTTCAGTACTTGTGAAAGAACTAAATTGTGTAAGGCAGAACTTTTCCTAGAATTAAAAATTAACTTAGATGTCAAAATAAAACCCTAGAATTTAATTTATCATAAAAGCTATATTCTCGAATAGAATCTAATGGACCAAAACAGATAAAGCAATTAAATGGGAAATGCTATGAATTAATCTTATTTAAAGAGGCAGTCAAGATGGAATTCATATTTTTAAAGACACAATAACCAGGAACAAAAAAAGAAGCCTTCCCAGCTCAGCTAGTCATGCCATAATTTAAAATAATAAAGCATTATAAGTACCTAATTTATTCATTTTCTGCAGGTGTTATTTGTTAATTTTGACATTTCTCTCAGTTGTGATTGCTGGTGACTTTTTTCTCTTTGGAGATATTTTACATTTTGTATGTTCCTGGATGGTAATTGTGTGTATGCTAAATAAAGTTGAAGAGTACTGAAGTTCTGGAAAAAGTTCAAGCTTAAGCCCTGTGTGTCTAGAAGAATCTATCATATGGTGTCACTGTGCCTCAGTTTCTCTTGCCAAATGATGAGAACCCCATCCAACAATGTGATGATCAAAACAGTTCCTGAAGGACTACTGCATTTTGTCATTGTGTCCTTGTTACTGACTAGTAGAAGGCATATGTGCTGAGGTCCGTGTGGTCTGACATTTCCTTTACTATCACTTTGCAGCCACATTGCCTTTCAGTTACCAGCATGGGCTTTAAGGCAGTCAGATGAGACTTGCATTCTCATTCTAGCACTTCCTACCTCAGAGAGCTTGGGCAGGGCTGCCCTCCACCTTGTCCACCTGGGTTCCCTCTTATACAAATTTGTTCTGTGCAGTTGGGGTATTGAAAAACCCCATAGAGACTTTTATGTTAATTTCATAAGGATTTATCAGGAAAGACCTTAGAATATTAGCTGGTACACATCAATAAATGTTAGGTGCTATGCAATTATTGTTAATATTATATAAGTGTTGACTTCACTCTGGCTTAAAGTTTCAAAGAATTATTTGTACCTTTAAAATTCCCCACATATATAGAAATTGAAAAACATATTAAGAAAGAAAAAGAAAAAATAAAAGCATTACCTACCAGGAGATGTTAACCTCTAATTCCCCCTAAATACTTAATAATAATCCTAATGTTTATAAAGTCTCAAAAGGAATCAGTGAAACAAAATCCCTCCCTCTTTCATCCACAGGTAGAAACCTGATGTTCTTTCTTCTATCTACTTCATTCTTACAGAAAACTCAGGATTATGAGGTCATACTCTCCACCCTTTGTTAAGTCCCAGCCATCTTCCTTTCTTCCTGTTGTCTCTCTCCTCCCTCTGAATCTCTTTTGTATGTTCTGTAGATTTGTCTGCTGAAAGGGCCACTCCTAAAGAAGGGCCCCCACGCTCAAATGCACAGTCTGCTCTTCAGGCTGTCAAAGCCCTCCAGGACCTGATTGTACCTTGTGGTTGGTTACGTCTGAGTCATTGCCACTAGATTCAGTATCAGTTTATTTCTCCATATCACTTCTAGTCACAGTGACCGCAGGCCCCATGGGGATGTCAGTGTTGCTTTTCCTTGGACTTTCTGCCTTCCCTGCATTTGGCTAGTACTATCTGCTTTTCCAGGTGGTGTGCAAGTACTTGACAACAAGCTATCTCTGTTTCTTGCCTCTCTCAGAATTGTCATTTGTTAGCTGCTCCAGGGCAATCCAAAAGGGCAACTTGCTTGTTCACGTTATATTATCTGCTCAGTATCTTTGGGGTGTTTGTGATAGCTTCTTTGTATACCTTCTAGCACAAGTTTTCCACCATATCTTGATGTCATGAGTTCGTTGGGATTTGTTTTATTGTTTTTGTTTTTGTTTTTTTTTTTTTTTGCGGTACTGGGGATGGAACTCAGGACCCTGCGCTTGCTAGGCAAGCGCTTATTCCACTGAGCTCTATCCCCAGCCCAGCCCGGGATTTGTTTTATTGTAATCTTCCCTTTCTTACTTCTCGATGCCCTCTCTCATGTTTATGTATCGGTGGCTGATGGTAATGTTATCTCCTACCACAATTTTTATTTTATTTATTGAAATGAGTTCTTACAACTTTTTACTATCAGCATACATTGTCTTAATAGTTGTTCCTTGGAGTCATATTAACTGAATGCAATTTCAAAATTAACACTGTGGATAAATAGCTGGTTAGCTAAAGTCAAATTAGTTTATACAGCAAGTTTGACTTTATAATCAGTTTTGCTTCTCCTATAAGATTTAGAACACTATTTAATAATAAGGATAATGTAAGTTGATCATAATAAAAGAAGGACTTATTTCATCTTTTTATTTCAGAATATGGGTGGAAGTCTAGAAGATTCTATTGAAGTGTAAAGAACAAGTAGGAGGTAATTGAAGAGCTATATCTGAGGGGCCTACGAAAAAAAGTGCAGTTCCCTTAACTCTTGCTTATAAACAAAAATATTGGAATTGACTAGAACTATGACTACTACACAAGAATGAGTGATTGATGTTTACCTGAAGAATTGTTTAAGCAAATACAGTACATAAAGTTGTTGGTCAGATTATCGAGCAATATAATCTGAATATATTTATCTAGATGAGTTATAGAAGACCTATATCTATATCAATTACATAATTATGGGAAAAGGTTTGTTGGAACAAAAATAACCTACAAATATAAACCCACAGATTGCATACAGTTTGACTGTGATGGGGAGATAGGATTAAAATGAGGAAGTATAATTATTCTTTGGGAAGTTAGAAACATATATTTTATGGGGTAGTAACATTACAGAATTTCATCTTATTTGCAATATAATCAGATTCTTAATGAATGCTGTACTTTCTGGCTCACGTCTGTCTCAGGTAGCTACTCTTCAACTGGACCGCCCAAGTGTGCTCAGCAGTAAGGGAGTACGGCAGTAACAGCGCGGCCAGCTGAGGGGTGGCAAGACCAACAGTGCCAGATGTGCACACTGAATAAGCAAGGAGGGGCAGCGAAGAACTACGGTTCCCATGCGTGAGAAGTTATGGGACACGCATATAGATGGATGTCGCTCAGATAATTATTCCGAAGTAGGTACAGATTAAATTAATAAACAAGAGGGAATAGAAACATCAACAGATAGAAGTATCTAAATTGGATCTGCAGAATCAACGAGCCAATTTTAAAAATATTCCTCAGGTGATGCAAATCCCTATTTGAGGAGCCATCACTCCCTGTAATCAACTAAGTAATCAGTTAATCTGTTTGTTATATGTTCATAAATCCATATCATATGCTTTTTAGGAAAAAATTCAAAAGAAATGCATTATTTGTGAAATGATATAACCCACGGCTTGTGAAAGCAAAATTGAACAGAATAATATGACAATATATAATTAAGTGTTGGGATAATATGGTATAAACTACCAGTGTTTTGGAATTAGGAAGAAATGAAGATGAATAAGCATTAAAATAATGCTTCAAAACAGGTGAGAATGAAGAGCTTGCCTGGTGGTTCTAGCAGGAGAGTGCAGTGACTCCTGCACCCTTGATTGGGGAAATAGTCCTCCTCTCTTGTGGTTGTCCTCTTCTCTCAAAGTATAGAAGAGATGCACACAGAGAGGTGGAAAAGGCCTTGGAAAGATAAGGATTTATTTAAGGGGAGGAAAAGATGAACATTTTAGTAAACATAAAAATCATGAGCAAAATTGTGCAAATGGTAATGTGTGAAGGGAGTACTATTAGAAGACAAGTTTAACAACCTGCAGTAGATATACCAGGAAGCTGAGAAAAATATGTAACAAAAAGTCAATGTTTTGTAAATATATAACAAGAAGTCAGTGCCCTTGATTATTCAAAATGATACAGCAGCAAGCTTGGTATTTGAACTGGCTGATATCAGAATGTGATACACCTTCTGTTTGCTAAAGCTAACACTATGTCAAAGAACAGATTGATATCAACTTTGTTTCTTATAGGATGAGCCAGTAAAACCAATTGCCATGGAAGTGAAGAGTGTCTGATATGAATAATGGATGTGATATTTATCACAGTACACTTTGGTTTGGTTAAATAGAGAAAATTGACCCCGGAATGGGGAAGAGAGTTGTCCACTCTGAGAAGCTGAAAGTTCATGTGCTAAACAAAATGTTTTATTTCCTTTCCTCTAGTCACGTAACATTTTGAATATTCGCTGCTAATAATCACCAAATGAAATTACATTCTAGGACCCTAATTCAAAGCATATGAAATAACACTGTTTTGTCTTCACTAAAGAACACCCTTTCTTAGACACAGATAAATAAACCACTTTTCTAGAATTTCCTAAATATTTTTTTTTTATTTACTCCGGAGGAAACTGGAGAAACGTGCTTCTAAGATTGGGGGTGGGGCAATGCTAAATCCCGCAACCATAAGATGTGAACTACTTTACTTTCTCCCTAAAGGATTAGTTTTTTTTTTTTATTTAAAAAAAATAAAAGTACAAAAACATATTGACAAACAGACACCAATTAGCATAAAAAATAGTACAATCACAACTAATCTATAGACAAGGTGATATGATCTCAACAGTGGTCATTGCTTTATCCATTGATATCTCCGAAGTGTAAATACATAAACCCATATACAGACATGCAAATTTAGTCAGACAATCAATTCTCTCAACAATAGAAAAAACACAAAAACCAAAAATCCAAAGACAAAAAACAAAACAGGCAAACAGCAACAACAACAACAATAACAAAAAAAACACCAATAGTTGCTGCTTTACATATTGTTATCTTCGAAGTGTGTGTTCAGGACAACACATACAGACATACAAGATTGATCAAATAACCCGTCATCGATTATTGCTTAGCATTAAGTGATATAATACAATAGTAGAACCATGTTAGTTTTTGATAATAATATAATTAGATGACTATTGTAATGCAATTGTTACCAAGAAAAAACCTGGTTGCTGGACAATAAATGATACAGTGAGGCCTTTTTGAACACAGATGTGTCCTGCTTCCTGCACATCCTCAGTTGTTGGAAAACGAGCTGACAGTGGAAATGCACAGCAAGCAAACACCTACCTCAGCACCTGAGAGGAGAATTAGATGACTGGTAAGTGCCTTATCGTAACACCTGTTGGTGTTGAATGCCCAGGCTTGCCTTGTTCCGCAAATTCATACTCAATATAAAACATTCCATAAACATTTACATAAAACACAAAATAAATTGTATTTTAATAACGATCATACTGTATTGTTCTTACAATATTCTTCTACTTAAAATATACTGTGGGAAACAATTTTAAATAATTTGAAACAACAAAAAATATATTGTAAGATTTCTATGCTAATACACATAGGCACGTCTCTCTATATGAATTCCATTGTATATTTGTATCATAACACATTTGCCTCCCTCTTTTGCTGTACCAAGGCTACACCGGATTTTTTTTTCCTATTTGTGTGACCTTTTCTGTCAGATAAAAGTGAAAAGAAGGACTACTTGGATAAGAGATATGTAGTTTTACATTTTGATGGCTACAACCAATTACTCTCGTGCAGAATTTTACCAACACCGTAATCAAAAGTCTGAGATTCTATGACAGTTGGTGTTTCCCCCACAGTCCCCAAACTACATATATGCTACTGAATATAGCTCAGTGGCACAGTGCCTGCTTGGCAAGCACAAGGTCCTGAGTTTGATTCCTGGAATGAAAATAAATAAATATATAGAATATGACTAATGAATACTAATACCAACTCTCAAGCCTGTCAAATAAGAAATGTAGATGATTTATTAGACTATCGATTTAACATTATGGCAAAATGTTTTGATAAGATCTTATCTACATGAAGAGATATTGATAAGATAGAAAGAGAGGTATCCTATAAAGACAGCAGGAGAAGAAAATAAATGAAATGAAGGAAGGATAGAAGGAAGAAACAGAGGAATGAAAGAAGGAAGAAAGGAGAAAAGGAGGACAATAGGAAGGAAGACAGAAGGAAGGCCAGGAGAGAGTAAGAGCAGAAAAGGAAGCAGCAATCTCCACAGAAATAACAGGCATCTAGAAGAATCATCTGTATGATAGGGTTATCTTTACAGAAGGAAGAGCGCAACCTAATGTGAGCAACACTTGCTATCACTGAAAAAAACTGCAAGGGAAAGCGTTTACCTAGAAATTTTAATACAATTCCCTCAATCTTTAATAAATGAAAGAAGTGAATCTATAAATTTATTCAATCAACATTTGCTGAAGTCTCTTTTTGGTTGAAATAGAAAAACGAAATCTTCCAGACTCTATTGTAAGATTCCAGAAGAAAGGAAGCACATGTACTCTTCCTTTAAATGTCAAAAGTTAAGACAAACAAAAAAATGCAACCACGTGAACAATTATATTTCTTTAAATAATTTTTGTACTTTGTATTTTAAAATTCCTCCAAAGGCTTAGGTATACCGTTCCGCTTTGCTTTTATTACTGTGAAATGTTAGAAACTTTAGGATTCGTAGCCTAGAGACAGTTCTGGTTGTTGGCAGGGTTGGGCATGACTTGGAGAGGATCCTGGGAACCTGACTCCTCCTCCCCTTCCTTTTCCACTTTTTGACAATGAGGTGAGTGGCTCTGTTATGCTACGTGCTCCCACCACGTTGTGCTGCTTTGCTGCAAGCCAAAACCAATGGAGCAAATTGATCAGGAACCAAAACCTGCAAAACTGTGGGCCAAATTAAACCTTTCCTCTCTGTAAAGTAATTTTCAGAGAAATTTTTTATAGTGACCAAAAGCTGTTTAACACATTTCTTAGATCTCATTATACACCCTGGAGATTTTAAGCAAGAACAGGCTGACACCAAAAATGAGAGGGTTTATTAAATAAAAATATAAAATTTTAAAAATTACTATGCAAATGGAGCCTTTTTGGAAAAGAAACAATTGATAGAGACAAATTGATAATAGGCATAGCAATAACAATTTTAGAGCAAAATGTTAAAGATTAATAAAAGAAATAGAATACAAACATAAGGAAAATGGAAATAAAAATATACAGTAACATTTGGATATATAAACAGATCTGATAATTTTCAGAAAAATATAATTATAATAAATCTATGAAGAAATAGAAATCTTAATAATTGAAAACTGTGAAAGAAATTTTAAAAAGTAGCAAAGAACTATTTTTAAATGTTGCTTTGTCTAAATGTTTCAGTGATTGAGTTATTTCTAACTTCTACAGACAGGATAACTTCCCCATGATATTAGAAGGTGAAAAGTCTCTGAATTCATTTTAGAATGCTAATGTAATTTAGATCTTAAACCAGATAAACGTTAGAAAAAAGAAAACTATAAATCAAATTTACCTCTAAGTGACACAAATTATAAATAACCTAAATTTAATATTAGGCAAAGCATGCTTAGTGAAAAGAAAATAAATTATATCATAAATATATTTGTTTCAAACCAAGCCATGATCATATATAATTATGTCTGTTTCTGCTACCATTAAAAAGGTATTTTTAAGTAAAAATACAATAAAAGTAGAAAGATTAAAAACTATGGTAAAATAATGAAGAAGTTAAAAGCAAGTTATCAATATTGAAAGATGACATGACTGTCCATTTGGAAAACTCAATAAAACTAATTTGAAAAATATTAAAAATAAATATATACAAAAATCTGTCCATTTCTTCATACCACCTTTTATTATTAGAAAATGGAAATGCAAATATAATTTGTAAAAATTATACATAATATAAATATCCAGAAATAAATACAAATAAAAATTTTTGTCTAGTATCTACCTATGAAAATACACAATATTACTGAAGGACATGTTTTAAAAACAATAAAATAAGACATATATATTTCTGCTGATTGAGAGAAGCCATTCAATATTAAATATACACTGATTCTCTACAAGTTAATTTTAAAACATAATTCTGCTCTGAACCTCAATGGATTTTGTAGGTGTGAACTCTAACAAAATAAGCAAAAAGTTTATGTTAAAAAATAAAATGTGGAAAATGCCCAAGATATTGGAAAAGCCAGGAAGGACTTAAACATTAGACTTTGAAGTGATATCAAGGTAGAACAATTAAAGCCATGTGGTGTAGAGATGAGTATATAATTGTTTTCAAGCTGCGGTCATCTGGCCCCTTTACAATTCCGCACTTCCATTTTTGTCTTCTGCAATCTTATCCCCTCTCTAGCCACTAGACGCATCTTAGAAGGTGACTGTGTATTTTATAGTCTTTTCATGTGAAGATATTTGATCACTTCTGGTGAACACAGGCCAGGATCTAACCTGCTCTCTGCTTCCAGTCTTTAGTCCTCTTGTATGCTTAGTGCCCTGGACTTACCTGTCCTGTTAAATGACAACCTGGCCTTGCCTTCCTGGGACTTTGGTGCCTGTCAACGGCCTGGAACGCTAATCTCTACCTGACTTTCATCAGCTCGTCCTGACACTTTCACCTGACCCTCGCTCTTTGACTCCCCTACCTAAAGTAGCTGCTTTTGTTTCTTTCTCTCACGCTGTCTTACTGACCTACCTCTGATCACACTCTGTATTTCTTTGGTTTGTTTGCTGCTTGGTTTGTCTGTTGAATGGTAAGTCAAGGTTTATGAGGTCTAGAGATTTAAAAATACTCAGCAAAGTCTTACTCCAAAGCCAGAGTCACCCTCTGTCTCTTACTGCGGATTGAGCTCAGGGCCTTGTGCATGCTAAGCAAACATTGTTCTATCACTTTTCTTCCCACTTTCCATGCCCCCTTGTTTTGGGCTTTCTAAAATCCTCCCTACAAAAGACAAGTTCCTTGGCCTAGCACTTTAACAAATTTAATGGCAGGAAAACTTCCCCATATTGCAATGATCTCTTTCCTCTTATTGTAACTGTCTCTCTCTCTAGAATGCCACACCCTTTTCCAAGAAAAGCTCTCTTTGCCTCTTCAAGTTGTTCTCTATTTGACTCTACTCTCACACTTTGTGAAGAACAGTTGTTTCCTTTGCCCTCCTCCATGCATCATTTTTTCCCATATATTTTCATAATAAGTTTCACTGTTCTTTGGAAGCCAGATTCCAATTATTATCGATTCACTTAGCATAGTAAGGAGGACATGAGCATCAGCTTCTGCAACCTACCCTTCTGGAAAAGCAATAACATCAAAGACAGTAAGTGTTTTCTACTGAAATTACAAGTGTTTGTATTTATGTTGACTTGCATGTATTAAAGTGTTCAATATAGAAAATATTCAACCCAATAATTCTATTTACAGAAGTTGCTTTAAGAGTGACTATGATGGAAATAAAATTTGTATGTTAATAATATACATGAATATTAGAGTAAAATTTAAATTTAGAAAAATATTTACATATATGTGCAATTTATATTTTTGTATTTTGTAAGTATAATTTTTACATTTTACAATAGGAACATGAATTTTCCTATTTATGAGCATTATTGTTTGTTTGTGGTAAATGTCTGATGAATATGCGGAGCGGTCTGTTTGTGTACCTTTTACCCACAAAATGTACTCATTTAGCAGTTCCACAGGGATTTTCATCTTGGTTAATGTGCATGAAAAATCATCTTCTCTCCCTTTTACTCTATCTTGATTTATCTACAAGTTCCTAGCAACAGTGTGGGAAATAATAGTAATGACAATTAGAAACACATCCGCAGATTCTTAAGATTAAGTGAAAAAAGCTCAAAGTTGCTTGCAGCATACAGAGAGGAGGTAGACACAACAAAACTCCTATTGCTCACATTTGGCATTGTATAAATTTAGAATGAATGTATTTAGTTGATACTTGAGTTGTTAAACCTTTCTCCAGAATGGTAAGCCTCTGATATATTTACTTATCAGGAAGAAATACCTAAACAGTTCTACCTTGTCCTCATAGTAGAACTAGGGTACGTGAAATCTGTTCTAACGTAGTACAAATGTACCACTAAATTTGATGTATTATAAACATGGTATTTCAATAGTAAATTTTAAAAAAGAATATCCATTTGAAAAAAATGTTTCACATACCATCTGGGATGGCAGAGACTGCAAGAGGAGAAAGACTCTGCACTCTGTGCTTCCTCCATCGTCTTGGGAATGGTGGGGTCTTTCAGAAGAATGTAAGGAAGGACTTGCACCTTTTCAAGTACACTGACAGGATCCCCAAGATCTGAGACACAAGTCAACAGCCAGGTGCAAGGTGCATGGGTGCACACATGCCTTCGAAGGGCAGAGTTATTGCCAAGACCAGCAGAGAGGGTGTCTGATGTAGCAGTGATGAGCCAGTGGCTGGACTCCAGAGAACTCCACCAGCAGAGGTCTAGTCCCAGTCCCCACGTCCAAAGGCGAAGATCAGCTTCATACCCAACACATTTCTGGGATTAAATATGATACTATCACAAAACCATGCACACCAGAGGTATTTTGCTACTTTCATTCTCTCTTCTTTGGCTATTCTTTGCCTGTCTGGTTGGATGTCATCTTGCTTTCTTCTATATTGGATAGTTATTTTTATATTTGAGGTTTGATTCTTTTTCATTTTTACTCTCCTCTCTTTCTCTCATCTCCTTTTTATTTCTTTCTTCTCTTCTGTTCTTTTTCACTTCTTTCTTTTCAACATTTAGTTTTCTTACCTTTTTTCCTTTCTCTTCTATAGACCCACTTTTTCTCCTTCCTCAACTACTACTTGAATTTAAATTTTCAAGGCAGAAAACATTGTCTCTGCCCTTTCTGACTACTCCTTTGTATTCTATTTTATTCTTTTCCTCCTGTGTCCTCCAGTTTCCCCAAACCTGGGTGATCATCCTTTAATCTCCAGTCCTGACTCTACTATATTTGACCTCACTCATCACTGTAGCCCATCCTCTAAACATCCTAACCTCCTGCTCCCAACAGAAGAGTAAAATCACCTAAATAAGAGGAAAATCCTTGCATATAAATGCACAGTATAGGTTTGATTTTGTTACATACTTTTAAAGTTTACTCCTATGCTCATGGGTAACAGGTTAATGGTTACCATAATTTATCAGTAGTTAAACTGCACTTCAAAATGTTACTAACTGTACTATTTTAGCCAGGATGACATACATGTTATAAATAGTTTTTCTTCCCTGTATGATAACACTGTGACTGTATGAGATCATAATCAGCACCACAGCCTAGTACCAAAGGATTAGGAGCTGCGCCAAATGGCAATCTTGCATTTTACATATTTGTAAACTGGCACTTTGGGATAGATATAAGAACCACCTACATCTAGAAGACATTCCTGAAGAACAGACATCCCCTATGAAAACCTAAATACTAGTGAAAAATCCATATATCATAAGAAATGGGCAAATATCAATATAGAAAACAAAATAAAAAAGAGAAAATAGAAAGTGACAATATAGAGAAGCAAAATGTAATGCCAGACCCCAGCCCACTAAGGACAAGCCTAGGACTCAAGGAGAAAGATGAAATTATAAATCAAATACTGAAGCATTCTAAAATGTTAGCAGCAGAAATGAAAAATAAGTGTAAAAGGCTATAGAGAAAATAATCTCTCAGGTACAGAGATAAATGATGCTTAAAATAAAAAATATTAGAGAAGACAGAGATAACAGAATAAGTGAGCTCAGAAAAAGTGATGGGAACAAATAATGCCCAGCATAGGAAAGCAATGGACTCTGTAAAACAGATCCAAACAGAAATCTAAGAGATTTAAACCTCCATTGAAATTATATGCAATAGATTGAACAAGGAAGAGGATCAGATTTCTGATCTTGAAGACAGAACTACAGCCAGTGATAATGAGAAGAAAGACGTCTTAAAATTAGGGAGAGACAATGAAAAATCAATCCAACAGCTATAAAATGAAGAGAACAACATAAGATTGATTGGGGTCAATGAAAAATCTGGGGACAGCACAAGTGACATAAAAAACTTCACAGAAATAATGGCAGGAAACTTCCCAAGTATGGATAAAGTATTTGACATACAAATAAAAGAAGAATTTAGAACTCCAAACATTTATGATCAAAATGAATCTACACCAAGACATGTAATAATAAAGATGCCAGAAATTCAGCACAAGAACACAATATTAAAAGCTATTAGAGAAAAGAAACATCACTTATAAAGGAAAGCCCATCAGAATCACAGCATACTTCTCAACACAAACCCTCAAGTCAAGAAGAGCTTGGAGAGAAGTATTTCCAGTTCTAAAAGAAAACAACTTCCAAGCCAGATTGATGTATCCTGCAAAATCATCTTTCAAAGTTAATGGAGAAATAAGATACTTCCAAGACAAATAACAGCTAAAAAGATTTATGAACACCAAATTTATGGTACAAAGAGTACTTAAAAGTATTCTAAACAGAGATTAAAAATGACCACAATTCCAAGAACAACAACAGAAAGAAACCACCAGGTAGGGCAAACATTTAAACAAAGGGGAAACGCAGAGAACCAACAGCAGGAAAATGCTATGACCAAGATAAGACAATACATGTCAGGTCTAACCACCAATGTAAATGGCCTCAATTCACCTCATTGTGGCAAAGGAATAGATGAACTACATGAAGAATCAGTAAATAACAGAACTGGGCAAATTCTGTAAACAAATCCACTTAGTAGATGTTTTTAGACTCTTCTACCCAATGTCATGAGAATACATATTCTCAGCTGTACATGGAATTGTGAGGGTTGAGATGCCCACCGCGTATAGGAAGACACCAACAGACGCCTTCTCATGCAATTTGCAAGGGGTCTTTATTATCCAGGCATGCGTGGGGCTCACTGAACACGCAGGAACAGAGAGCCCCTAGTTGGGCCCGAGTAGGGCTTATATGTTTTAGAACAAAGGGAGGAGGGGTCTTTGCAAGCACGGTTACAGAAGCAGATGGCATTGGTTACTTTAAAGGGCTTCTTACATTTATTGGGGGAAATAGCTACGTGGAGGTCTAGGGTTAGAGGCTGAAGTTGTTTCCTAATATGGACAGAAGCAGCCCAGGAAAGGCGTATTTTACAAATTCTGTAGTCATGAGGTCGTCCTTATCTTTACAGCTCAGGCCCTCTGGTTCACTCTGTCCTTGGGCGGCTACACATTGTAATAGCTTAACTCCCGGAAGGGGGAAGGGGGGGGGGGTTAGTACAGCTCATGTATCTTGTTATTAGAGAAAATTTCTCTTACAGAATGTTCTCTAAAATAGACTATATACTAGCCCACAGAACATACTTAATGTCTCGGTTATGTTTCTGTCATTGCTGAGACAAAATACCAAATGCCCAAAATGAAGGAAGGAAAGGTTTATTTAGCTTAGAGTTTGTGGAGGTTTTAGTCCATACTTGGCTGGCTCAGAGGCTGAGGAGCACATGGCAGAGGGCAAACAGTTCATGGCAGCAGAGCACAGCAAAACAACCAGCAAAAGGGAGGAATGGCTGCAAGCAGCCTCTTTCCTTCCCCTACATTGTAAATAGCTTAACCCCACCCAGGGTGCGTGTAGCACTCACATAATCTCCATGACCTCTTCCACAGGCTCAGAATGTACACAAAGTAAGCACCCACGCTTCCTGCTGACTCACTCAGCCAAACCTCTAGACTCACCAAGTTGACACAATGTATCAACCATAACACTTAAGTAAATGCAAAGGAATTTAAATTGTACCAGGCATAATATCTGACCACAGTGCAATGAAGTTAGAAATTAATTGCAAAAGAAACTCCAAAAACACATGGAAATTTTAAAAATATGCTCCTAAACAACCAATGGATCACAGATGAAATAAAGGAAGAGATTAAACAATATCTACAACTAAATGAGAATGCAGACTCAACATACCAAAACCTATGGGATGCAATGAAAGCAGTCCTAAGAAGAAAATTTATAGCAGTGAATTCTCACATCAGGAAAACAAACAGGTACAAATAAAGAATCTAACATTATACCATGTGCTTCTAGATAAAGAAGAGCAAGACAAACCCAAAGCCCATAGAAGGGAGGCAATTATATAATGATCAAAGCAGAAATTAAAACAATGGAAACCAAGAAAACAATACAAAGAATTAGTAAGTTGAAGAGTTGGTTCTTTGAGAAAATAAATAAAATTGATAAATCCTTAGCCAACCTTATCAAAAAAGGAAAGAAAAGACTCGAATACATACATTGAGGAATAATGAGGGTGAAGTCACAACAGATCCTGAGGAAATTCAGGTCATTTATAACCTACTTTGAAAATCTTTATTCTCATAGGATGGGAAATATAGAATATATGGACAGATTCCTACATACATATAAATTACCAAAGCTGAATCAAGAAGATGTAAAAGTTTACAATAAGTGAATATCAGTTAATGAGACTGAAAATGTAATTAAAAACTTACTAACAAAGAGAAACCCAGGTCCTGATGGATTCACTGCTGAAATTCGTAAGAAATTTAAGAAATTTAGAGATGACCTAATGCCAATACTCTAAACACTTTAATGGGATTGAAAGAGAGGCAACACTCCCTAACTCTTTCCTGAAGGCATTATCCTGAGACAAAAACCAGAGAAAGATGCAAGCATAAAAGAGAACTACAGACCAATCTTCCTAATGAACATAGATGCAAAAATCCTCAATAAGATACTAGCAAACAGAATTCAACAAATCATCCAGAAGATTATATACCATCACCAGGTGGGATTTATCCCAGGGATGCACGGATGGTTCAACATATGCAAATCAATAAATGTAATACCTTGTATCAACAGAGCCAGAGACAAATCACACAATCATCTCAACAGATGCAGAAAAAGCATTGGATGAAGTCTGCTACCCGTTCATGACCAAAACTCTAGAGAAACTTGGACTATATGGTCTTTATCTCAATCTGATCAAAGCCATCTATGACATATCAGTTTTGAACAATGAGAGACTCTCAAATTATAATACATAAACAACAATATGTATATATTCATAAAACCAATTTTAACATGATTTTGACCAGACAGCAACTCGAAGCCTGAGTTTGTTCTAAAAAGGGGGATTTTAAGTTCTCCAATTGCAGAATGTGGGTTTCCTCCCAGCTTCACCACAGCATTCTGCCAGAGAGGCAAGACTGGGATGAGACCTGAGGAGGAGACTTTCTCATCTTAATCTGCCATAAAGGCTGTCTGCAGTGATGAGAATACAGAGTCACAGGTCACACAGCTGAGAAGGAATCTCCTGCTGAGGCAAGCAAGTGGGTATCAGGATGTGGGGTGGCTGAGTTGGGAGACAAAAGGTTCAGCTTTCTTGGGTGCTGAGGACAAAACAGGGGGTTTCTATTTAGGGGACGTTTTGAAAACACACATCATCTTTAAACTTATTAAAAGTTTAATAAGGTTGGTTTGTTTGTAGCGCCCCCCATAACAGAAATTCCAAAAGCAATTTTGTTTGATCCACACACCAAATAGAATAAAGCTAACGTAATTTGACATCATAGTAGTTATTACAACAAAACAGAGTAGCTGCGCAAGATCAGGATCCCTCCAGCTTCCAAGTAAGCCCTTCCCAGAGATAGAAAAGGCAGGAGGATGATTTGGATTCCTTTAGCCTATGCAACTGATTTTATCATTATCTCAAAATGCAAGTGCACTAAGGAATGCAGGTGCATTGGAGCTAACATAGAATGAGAGGTTCAAACAGAAAAACAGACAGGACAATTGATAAAATCCCAGGAAAGATAATTTAGTTCTCCTCCAATTTGTTTTGCTAGTTCAAATTGGAGACTGGTTTGGAATGAAACAAACAAAAGCCGAGTTCTCTCTCTGCATTCACCAGAGAGATTAACATGCCCTTCAAGTTCTTCATTGAAGAGGATGAAGGCTGCACCTACAGTGCACCATTTCATGTCCTTCTCTTGGCTCTGGAGAGGATGAGACCGAAATGGCTTCTCATGTCTGAGAGCAAGCAAATGTTATTCACATCTGGGTACAAACAAGAAAATCCACATCTGGGAACATACAAGCAAACCCAATCTCAGGAAAAATTGAGAGCCAATTAAAACCTTATCCACTCGGAGCTTTAGATCTCTGTTTGTTTTTCATCATGGCTGTGGCCTCCAGACCTTAACCTCCCCCAGATCCCATTCAGGAAAGGGATTTGGGGTCTGGAGACTGGGGCCCCCTCAAAAGAGGATCTGCCTGTGGAACATCCCAGATGAGCTCCAGAATGTTATGGCAAAAATCGGGCTGAATTCCACAAAAGACCAAAGAACTCTACTTTGAACAGAGTTTTATTTTAATAATTTGGACCAGTCACCACACACCCCTGACAAACATGTCAGGGACGTAGGGCACCTAACTGCCTTTGTTCCCACCTTATATACATTTTTGGTTTCTATGGTAATAGATTGGAATGTTGTAGCCCTGGCCACAGTTTTCCTTGTGCCACTTGACTGACTCAGGCTCTGGACATGAGCCCAACCACAATGATACATACTTTCTGTACTCTGTTATATATGTCCCCTTTTAGATAACTGTACATTCCCTTTATGGTTACAATGTTTACACAGGGCCAGGGAAGGGGTGAAACAACCCAGGCAAGGTTTGTCTTTGGAGAAGTATTCCATGGCAAAGTTGGGACTGCAAAGTTAACTTTTACAACTCCTCTGGGATGTTTCTCAAGACATATTTTTGAGGCTTGCACTAAGACTAGAATTATTCTATCTTAAAATGATATGCTAAGAGTTTCCATCCCTTACAATATCTGAAACATATAAAGAATTGGAAAAAAAAAGATCAGACCCCCAAAATTCAAAGACCCAATCCAAAAACTGGGCATTTGAAATGAATACACATTTCCCAGATGATGAAATATAAATGGCAAATAAATACATGAAAAAATGTTCAACATCATTTATCATTTGAGAGATGCAGATTAAAACAACACTGAGATTCAATCTCACCCTAGTAAGAATGGCTACCATCAAGAAATCAACCAACAATGAATGCTACAGGGGCTGTATGGAAAAAGGAACCCTTCATTTCTGTTGCTGGCAATGGATACTGGTACAACCACTTTGGAAATCAGTCTGGAGATTCCTCAAAAGTTTAGGACTAAGTGTCCCATTTAACCCAGTCATTCATGTTCTGGGTATTTTCTCAGAAGAATTCAAAACATCATACCACAGCAATATATGTGCACCCATGTTCACAGAAGCACAATTTGTCATAGAAAAATTTTAGAAACAACCCAAATGCCCATCATCTGAGGAGTTGTTAAGAAAAACGTGGTATTTTTATACAATGGAGTATTACTCAGGTATAATGAAAGATAAGCTTGTGACTTTTACAGGTAAAAGACCATAGTCATAAGTGAAATAAATTAGATCCACATGTATCAACACAATATTGTGGCTATAGTGTAAGACCCTGAAAGAGTAAGTAAAATTTGAAAACTACAATACATATTTTGTAAGGGAAAGAAACTGCTCAATAGGAAAGAATAATTGGGATGGGGGAAAGAAGCAAAGAAAGAAGGAAAGGAAAAAAGTATGTGCATATATACACAAGATAGATATGATAATTGTACTACTAATTTCTATTGTTTTATTAAAAAGAACAGGTGATATATAATTGTCTGGTGAATCTTGCATACCTATATTGGGTAATCTGAGCAACTACTTTGAAGGCAATAAGTAATACAACAACCGTAGTTGATTTCCTATCATCTTGTTTTGAAATTCTGTACCATTTTTATATTTTTTGTGTTATTTTGTTTTGTTTTTGTATTTAGTTTTTGCTCTTTTCTCTTTTTTTACTTTTTGTCTTTTTCAAACAAGGTCTTGCTATACAGTACAGGCTGGCTTTTGAGCTCACTTTGTAGTCTAGGTTGGTCTCGAACTCATAACAATCCTCCAGCCTC
Organism: Dinomys branickii; assembly: GCA_004027595.1. Lineage (NCBI taxonomy): Eukaryota > Metazoa > Chordata > Mammalia > Rodentia > Dinomyidae > Dinomys > Dinomys branickii. The sequence goes on along the minus strand of PVLD010005324.1, from coordinate 92,513 downwards.
AGCCTCTTGAGTGCTGGGATTACAGGCATGCACCTCTATGTCTGGCTCTTTTCTCTTTAAAATTTAAAAAAAACAAAAACAAAATAATTTTTCATTACTTTAAAGTAATTAAGCCTGGAAATATGTATATATATGTTTGAAAAAAAGAGACATATTATTATGACTTAAAGTAGATAATACATATTTCAAACAGTACTCTAAATAATAATAACCTATAAGGTTTAATACACTCAACTGTATTAAAATTAAATTTCCAGGCTGGGGATATAGCTCAGGAGAATAAGTGCCTGCCTGGAAGGTGCAAGGTCCTGAGTTTGATCTGTGGTACTACAACAACAAAAAATAAAATTTCTATTCAGCACAAAATGTTTTTACAAACTCTTTCAAATATACAGAGAAGAGATGTTTGCAACATATGTGTGTGTGTGTGTATGTGTGTGTGTATAATATATAAAGAATACATAAAGAATTCTTGCAAATCAACAACAGCAACTATAGGAAACTCTAAAAATTACAATATGTAGAAACTGACATAATTAAAGACCAATATGAAAGACAAAATCACACCTCTAATTTAAATTTCTTTCAATTAAACATGATTAAATTCTTGCAATACTCCATCTCTGTAGGTGAAACAGAGCTACCTGTTCCTAACATCCTGGAGTCCCAATCTGCTTGTCAGAGAGGCTGGTACATTAATAGCAAGGTAACACAATATGAAATATCACTTATTCTATAGCAGTGTCCAGCAGAACATATGTAAGTCATATAATTTAAGTTTTTTAGTAGTTATTTTGAAAGGGTAAAAAGAAAAAAAAGACTTACTCTAGTATATTTCATTTACTCAAATATATTCAAACTATTGTGCAAAATATCATTTTAACATAGTTAATATATGATTAATCACATATTTAAATTTTTCTACTTTATCTTGAGATATTAGAGACTGAACCCAGAGCCCTGCATTTGAGCTACATTCCCAGGCTTATTTTTACTTTTTTATTTTGAGAGAGGATTCTGCTAGGTTATGCAGGACATCTGACCTTGAACTTGGGATTCTCCTCTTAGCTGCCCATATAGAAGTTATAGAAGTGTGCAGTGATATTTTATTTTAAAAATAAAAGAAGGAAAACACATTAACAGACACATCCATTTACGAAATAGCATGAGAACAATACAAGCAATGCAGAGTAACAGACAAAGTAGTAGGAAATTATCAATGGTTGTTGTATTACATATTGATATCCTCAAAGTGGTTTCTCAGGAGAACAAATAGAGACACGCAAAATTGATCAAATAATTAATCATTAACTGTTCATTTCAGTAAAGTGATAGAAGTCAGTAGTTCAACTATGTTAGCTCTCCTGTGTGTACATACATACATAATTTCCCTTTATACATGCATAATTTCCCTTCCTTTCTCTTTTCCCTCATCCCAATTGTGCCCAACCTTGACTGATATTTTAATTTTTAATCCTAAATCTTGAAGATTCAGTGTGCCTTTTACACCTCCGGTATATTTCCACTTGGACTAGCCACATTCATGTTCTCAATAGCAACATGAGACAAGCTGCGTCTCTTCTAGACATAGGGGGTCCATAGCATAGTTGCAACTAAAAGGTAGCAAAAGAAATGGGTTGAAAAGGCTTATTTTGAACTCAGGGACTGTGGAAATTTCTCTTGGACCACACAGTGCCTTGGCAGTGCCTGTAGCAGTGCAGTAGAGATGGTGTGGAAGGAAGTGCCAGGAGAGGGCAGAGCGTGAGAGACAGGAGTGTGCCCACTGTGCCCAACATGAGCAGGTGTGGGGGCGACTGGGGAAATGTAGACATGGTGAAAAATCTGGGCTAGACTGTGAACAACCCGAATGATAAAGCGGTGGATCCCATATGCTTTGTCAGTTTTCTGAAGCCATGTTAGAAAGAAATCTCTGCCGGCAGCAATAGTACGGAAAGAAAGTGATGCAAGCTCTTAGCAGGAAGATCCAACTAGTGACAATATCTACCATCTTAGCCAGAGGAAATGAAGGTCTGAGCACAAGCACTCAGTGTGGGAACGGATCCAGCAGGCAGAGGCCATCGCAAATGTGGGCTTGACAGGAGGTGACTTGTGACTGGGAGGAATGGAAGGGAGAGAGTGCAGGCACCCCACAGGTCAGCTGCTAAGCCACGGGAGAGGTAGCACAGCAGAGGAGCTGGTTGGGGGAGGCAGAGCTATTTGCTCTTAGATATACCGAGTTTGAGGGAGACAGCCAAAGAAAGCTAATATTTTATTGGTGAGGCCACAGAGGACATTCTAGAAAAAATAATGTTCAACTTCCCACATGAGATGAGCAAACTTAAACTAATACATCAGTTTGGAAAAGGAACTGAATTCACGGTAAGAAAAACCCATATCCACTTTCACGTTTATAAAAGTCCAAGCAGATGACTACCGAGTTGTTTTTTTTGTTTTTTTTTTTTAACACAAGCATCTAAATTCATGCTAGATCAGACGCCAAGATGGCGATCAGATCCAGTGCTTGATTCTTATACGTCAAGTGCCCCAAATATCTGTGCTCATTCTTGGAAGCAGCCAGCAGCTGAGACGTACGATTTCCCTTTCTTTCACTTCCGCCCTTCCTCTCTCTCCTTCCCTTCCTCCTTTCTTTTCTTCCTCTTTCCCTTCCCTCCTCCCCCTTCACTCATGTTTTCCGCTTCTTCTCTTTCGGAAAGATTTGGCTCTCTTTGTAGCTTCTTCCAATCCTTCCTTGAATAAAGTACAACCTTTTTCTCCTGAAGAAGGCCAGTGTCTCGCAGAGTCATTCCCCTTAGAGTCTTCATCAGCTTCCTCTGACCTAGTTAACCACTGATTTCCCACGGAGGCAAGTTTAGTGAAAGCCCCGCAGGCCCTCTCAGAAGGAAGCTCCTGCTCAGTTTCTGGTGTCTGAAGAGCTGTGAGCAGGTGCCCAGGGTCTCAGCGTCTGCCTCAGCATGGGTAATTTATGAACCCCAGCAAGGTATCGAGAGGCGGACAGATCCCAGATAGGGGACCCTGCTAATTGGCCCTTTCAGTTCCTGGCAGGACTACTCTTGGGAAGCTCCCTGGGCTCAGACTTCTTCTGTCCTTTTCAGAAGACAGAGAGGCAGCTTAGGTCGACAAATTAAAAAAGAAAACAAGTGGGAAAAGCCCCTAGCTCTGGGGAGAGGCTGTCATTGGCTTCACCCAGCTGTGTGGCCATCTCTTGACAGCAGAGGGGCTATGCTAAGGGGGTTGGGTTTTGTTTTGTGCAGCCTGAACAGAGAGAATGCATTTTCTGCTATAGATAGAAGAGTCAGGCCAATTGATTTGGCCCCGTGCATTTGAGTCATGGTATGAGGAGCACAGCAGCTGTGTGCAGCTCAGGGCAGCACAGGGCAGCCCAAAGAGGGTGTTTCTAGGCTACAGTCCAGCCCTGGTTTGCAGTATAGGCATCCATGACAGGAGCCAGAGATAAGGATATGCAAGTCACTTTAAGGAATGTCAGGAGGATGTAGTGGGAACTTAAGAGGACTAATGGCGTGTGGTAGCTCGGGCCCCTGCCCACATCAGCATCCTACGCTATGATAATGAGAACAGAGTTTGCTCTTATCCTACTGCCAATTGCTGTTTTCTTACTACGAGTGACACACACTATTTATTTGACCTAGTTCCAGCTGCACAAAAATGAGGTTAGTTGGGAGCAGAATTAATGTGAATGAATTTCTTTATGGGAGGACTCATCCAGTTTACTCCTAGAAATGGCCTTTGGCTCAAGGATCCAATGAAGGCACCATTTTGGTGGGAACAAAACACTTTTTGGAGTAGATCTCTTTCCCAGAGTTAGACGGAGAGATGAACAAGAGGCACCATCAGTGTGTAGCAACAGGGGTGAAAATGCCTGGGCTGTCTTCAGACATTTTCTATTCTGACTGGACAGTGAAGAGTAAGAAAGATATTGAATGTCTGCCTTGATTATTATTATGACACATACTCAAATTAAAATTAGTTGGACTAGACGGTAAGTCCCTTTACTGACAAGATCAATTGTTTGCTCTTCAATGGCATTATGGCCAAGAATACTAGACTTAGTGTAAGCGATGAGTTAAAAGTCATTTAATTTGAATATAACACTGAAGATCATCTCCCAGCTTTGCCTGATATTATTATATTACATATTGTTTAATATTCATAGTCATGATACCTAATACCTGTTAGTTAACCATAGTGTGATTAAGAAGCACAGTGTGAAAATTAATGTTCACATTTTACCTACAAAAGGTTCAAAGCCACTAGGACTTAATTCAATTTATTTCAGGCATGCTTGCGGCAAAGCACATAAATGTGTGTCTGGAGACTTGGGTCTTCAGCTCAGGTTTTAATCAGCTAACTAGTTATGTGCCTGTGTCTGGACTTGAACCCCATGTCTCTGATGCCAGATGCTATGGAATTTCCCATACAGTTCTCTCTCTTCGGTATTATCTCACAGGTTAACATGTCAGAGTCTCTGCTATGGAATATTTGACAACCTGAGAAATAGTGTGCAATTTTGGCAGGTTTACCAGTAATGAATCAGTTTGCTTTTGAGAGAATGGACTTTCAGATGCTCTACTGGGTTACAAACTGCATCTCTTTTCTCCTTCATTGAGTCCAGTCTCCTAAGGCTTCCAAATCCATGTGTCAAGTACATGTGGTGATTAGAGTAGGATCCCCTGCAGAGGATTATGAGAAAGTTGAATCTGGTCTTCACTCAGCGCCTAGCATTATTAGAGCAATTAACCAATATTAGTTGAATCTTACAATACATGAGAAGGTTGTGGCTTCCTGCTTGTTTTGGGGCACAACTAGACACTTACTTTTGGCCAGGGAAAAAAGTCTTCCCAAGAAAGAAAAATATCTTTTCCCTCAGGATTCTTGAGACCATGCTCATATTAAATTAATCCATTGCAATATAAAAAGCAAAACCTCCAAACACATCACATCACAACATGAGAGAAACCTTCAAGATTTCCATAACATACTCGAGGTGTGTGCTTGTGTCGTGCCCATATATTGATCACTTTCTCCTAAATTATTGGCTAGATGTCTTCAGCACATTCTGAAGTATCTCCCGATGTGCAGTGGCATGGTGGGGGTAATTCTTTAAATATTCTTAAGCACTGGGCAGATTTTTCCTGCCTTTGTGTATCTGGAGTTGCAATCTTAATAACAGCAGGAAGGCAGAAGGAAAAAAAAAAAAACCAACGAAACAAACAAATGCTAGACACAGCCTAGACCAAGATTCTCTGCTCTTGCAATGTCCTTTGGAATTTCTCAAAGTCCAAAATGCAATTAATCACTCCTGTGAAGAAATTTGCAATAGATCAATACATTTCATCATTGCTTTAATTATCCTTAAAGTAGTTCGAGGGCCAACGTTTCCCACTTTTTGAAAATAAATGAACAAATAGAATCTTCATTAAAACCCCACTCATTCTCCCTTTCACTCAAGGTGGGGCTGTGGGTAAAAGCACGACCCAGTCAGGGAATTACTGTTTCTGCTTTTCCCTCCCTACTCTCTCTTCCACCTTCTTTCTTATTTTTCTCTTCATTTCTCTATTCCTTCTCTCTCCTTCCTTTCTTCCTTATGCAGAAACTAAAAGGAAACTTTCTTAAGGCTCCCTAGGTAGCAAAGGTAAGTAGTGCGGGGCTTGTTTCTTGAATTCAACGGGGACAAGAGAAAAACGGAGGAGGAGAGAGGATGGGTGGTGGTGTTGAAGCAGGGAAAGTAAGTTCCAGAATCCACCAGATTCAACGTTCAGTCCCTTCCTGGATGTGTGAAACTCAAGCACCAGACACCCCGAGTGAGTAGAAGATGCAGCGGTGTGAACTGAAACTTAAAAGTTAGCTACTGTACTTGGAAAAAAAGCCTTTTGTAATCTCACTTTATTATAAAATGAATAGGTTCTGTTTTAATATAAATAGCTCTCTCCCTCATACCAAGTAAAATGGTTTAGTTACCATCAGACAAGTGATCCAGATCAAGAACTTTCTTAGCCTCCTTGGCAGGTGTCTGAACTGACCCTGTTCCTGGACCAGAATGATGGCTTCCTTTCTTTGCTTACTTCCCTTTCTGTGATGCACAAAATTGAACCAAGTGCCTTCACACTAAGCTACACACCCAGCTTTATGTATTTATTTTATTTGAGATGCAGTGCTTTTAGCTCACTGAGTGGTTCAGACTGAGTTTGAATTGGTGGCTCTCCTGCCTTAGCTTCCCAGAATGTTGGCATTACAGGTATGTGCCACCAGGCTGGGGGTTCCAATTTTCATAAAAATTATTTACATGAATTGCTATGGCTTTAGCATACAAGTGTGCAACTCCATATTATTTTTGCTTTATAGCTTAGTTCTAACCATACATATAAATATAAGTAGCTATAGATAAAGATATATAGATATATCCCACACACCTCTGTATATTTTTATAGCACATCTGTATATCACATATATTGTACGTCACACACACACATGTATATATATTCAGCATGTGTATTTTAGAATAAAAGTGTCATTCTTCATCTTTTCCTCGACAGTATCTATTGAATGATTTGGGTTATGAGACTTGCACCACATCCTCCTCAGTCTCTGTGTTACTGAACCCATGTGGTTCAACATGTTCTCCTTTCCTCAGAATCCTCTATAAATTGGGGATTGGAGCTAAAGAATGGATCAAATTAGTTGTTCAGATTACCACATACAAGCATGGCAAATTGGTCAAAGAAATTAAGCATTAGCTGTATATATGTAGATATATTCCCTTCCTTCCTTCTTTCTTTTTCTCCTTTCCCTCATCCCAGTTGTTCCTTCTTTTGAGCAATTTCTTTTCCTTTCATAATATCTATTGTACATTTTGGGTTTTGTTTACTCTTTCAGATTCTTACAGTAGGGAGTATACATTCATTTTAATGTGCTGTTGAACTTAGTTTGCTGTATTTCGTTGAGACTTTTTGCAACAGTATGCAATATAACAACCATTGCTGAATTACTACCGTCTTGTTTAGTGAGGCTTTGTATCATTTCTAATTTTTAATTTATTTTTATTATCTTTAATTGTTTGATCAATCTTGCATTCTTACATCCAGTGATCTGAGCAACTTCACTGAAGATAGCAATATGTAATATAACAACCACTGTTAATTCCTATGATGTTGTTTTGAAACCCTGTATCATTTTTATTGTTTTTGCTTGCTTTGTTTTTGTCTTGTTGCTGTTATTTTGTTATTTTTTTTACTCTCTTTAAAATAAAAACAATGAATGTACACTAAAAGAAGAAAAAGGAATGGATCAGACTTAGGCTTGAAATCCCTGAGCCCTGCTTCTTCATCTGCATTTACTACCAATTCCAGAAATTCCACCTAAGCTAAAATATATGAATTTGCCTTGCGGTTTTTATTTTAAAATTACCTTGAGCCAGAGGTGGTGGCGCATGCCTGTAATGCTAGCACTTGGCAGGCTTAGGCAGGGGGATCTCCATGAATTCGAGTCTAGTCTGGACTAGATAACATAAGACCTCATCTCAGGAACAAAATGAAAGAAATTACCTTGATTAGGAGATAATGATGGTTTCTTTGCTCTCTTTAATTCATGTCCTGTATATTTTAAAAGGCTACCATAAAATTTATTCTTTTATTTACTCAACAGATATCTATTAAACTCCTACTAGATGCAGATTGTACTCTCAGAGAAACACAAACTCGGTTCTCATGGGTATTACTTTTACCAGGAGAGAAACAGACCACCAACCAATAATGAATAAAAATTAGGTGATGACTGCCCTGGATGAGGAAAACCCAGCTGGGTCGAGGAAATTGAGAGGGAAGGTGAGAATAGACACCTAATCTCAGGGAAGAATTTGCTAATAAGATGTCATTAGAGTTGGATAATCTTCCCCCGAGAAGGTGGGTCAGGTGGATCTTCGTGGAAAGGACTCTCCACCCAGGGCACACTCCCAAGAGAAGCTGTTCTTGAATTTCTGAAAATGACAATGAGAAATCTGGAATCTGGTCATGAGTATGGCAGAAGCCAGGAAGGGCTTGCGTGAGAGAGGGAGCACGTGGAAACATCACGGACTAAACATCCTCTCCTCATTCAACAGAGCTGTATTTGTAGTTTCCATGTGTCTGAAACCTAATCCTGGGCAGCTTTAGATACAAGGCTGGAGTAGAAAATATTGTGAATTGGCTTCAAGAAAAATGAGTGCGGTGATGCGGAGGGTTAGAAGATAGATACGGATTCACCACTGAAAATTCTTAACACGTGCAAAACATTGTAATTCAGCGTGACCTGCAATTGGCGATGTACATTTAATGTCCCTTTGAATTTACTATACATTATCTTTTCTGATTTTCACAATAAAACACGCGTTCTAAAGGAGGTGGCACTAGAGCTGGCCTTGAGAAGGGCTACAGTTTTGATCAGGGACAGGGGAGGGGATTCTAAGTAGGGAGTGCGACAGCTAAGTTTCAGGAGGAGGAAGATGCAGCATATCCTGAGCCTAACCAGTGGGCTCATTCGATCCAATTTGCCAAACAAGAGCAGTAGGTTGGAAATGTATGTTTAGGTTAGACTGTGATGAGCTTGATCCGCTTCTAGAAAGTAATAAATTGAAGAAGACATTTGAGCTAGAATATCCAACTTAATGCACCAGTCCTGAGATTGACTTAGGGCCCGAATCATAGTAGAGGGAATTTAATTTAGAAAAGACTGAAGACATGTTCAATTTAAAGTGGGATTTAGTTAATAAAGAATAAAAAAGAGGACATGAGCCCTAAGCTTACCTAAGGAGATAAAAGACTGCGTATAGGAACATAGTTAGATGTAGTTGTCCAAGCACATGTCTTATGAGGTAGATTATGAACATATGCAATATACCCATATGTATTATTTGTATTTATCAGTTCCTTGCTCTTTATTTCATTTTTCTGGCTTTTTTTCTTTCCAGGATCTTGGTATTTTCTTTCATTTATCATGTTGCTTGGTAGCATAACTTTTCCACTGTAGTGTAAGTTCTTGTAGGATCTGTATTTTCTAATGCTGCCACCAGCCACATTTCAAGAACTTAGCTGTCCTTTGTGCCTTTCTTTCAGATGCATATATGTTTTCCAAAGTGACAGTGATTGATCTAGGGCTGTTTTCTCTTTCAAAGTCATACAGTTTAGGTAACAGCCCATAGTGCATGGATTCTGTAGGAAAACCAAAAAGCTGAGAGGATAATAAATCTGTCCAGTAATGCTGCTGTTTAGGTGTAATCCTGCTCCTGCCATTAATGTGATGTTGGACACATACGTACACTGTACTTCCATGTATAACATATATGTTAATCAAATCATTCCATATTAAGGACCATATAGGTTAATACACAAAAATATAGAGAATTGAGAATGACAGAATAAAGCTACAATTACAATTTGTTTAATTTTATGCAAGTAATATTTTAAGTCCTACTCTTTACCAGTAACTCACTGCACTTTATATGAAGTGTGCTAGGATACCTAAGATGAGTAACTTTCAAGTATCTGTCTTCAATATTTTAAAATTCCCAGTTCATTATTGTAGATGTGCAAAGCTAACTTTGCAAGTGAGTTTTGATTAAACCACCACTATGCTCAGTTCATTGGAAAGCATCAGTGGTTCATCTACAGGGCATTAGGAAAGAAAGAGCAGTCCTGGTCCTACTATTAGCGTGCTGTGCTACTGTGGACCAGACACTGTACCCACCTGCAACATTCATGGCTTCAAGCCTCCCACCAGTACGATGATGTAGATGAACTAAAAACTGCACAGTATAGGATCTTTCTCAAGCTGACCACCCTGTATTTTTATCATTTTTCTTTTTTAGCTTAGTTTCAAGGATATAAGAAAAAAGTCCAGTGAATGAGGGTGCTTGACGAAAGCTTTCTTTCAATGACAACATAGAAATGCAGGCACACTACATGCACATGCACACAGACATGCATGGGTCACCTTTCGGTTTATCTTAATGTTCAGGAAGTTGAAGTTGATTCCTGCTTTCTGTGTGTGTACGTTAGACAGCACTGATTGCACAAATTGTGGTACACAGAATTTCTAATCACTTCCTCTTTTCACTTTAAATAAATGTACGTTGACATTAGAGAAGATTGCTCATGACATACTACTTCTTGTACATAAATAACCCTGACCTGGAGGAAACACTAAAGGGCAAGAAGAATGCACAGCCTCTCTTTACCCCTTAGAAACACTCCTGAGAGACCCAGAGGCTGGGTCACACGTAACCCTTTTATAAATGGGATAAGCATTTCTGAAATCTAAAACCAATAATAAATAAAACCAAACTGAGAACTTATCCCAAACATTATCTAAATAACTGCAAGAGGAAACAAATACCACCCTGCTATTTCTGATATCACAAAGACTCACGTGTTGTGGTGAATCAAATCCTTTCTGCATCTACTCCCACCTTTGACGTTCATCCACACCTGGAATTTTGCAGATGCCATCACTACTTTACAGTCAAGAGAGCAACCGCTGTGTGAAACCTCTGCCTTTGAAACTACTTTTTAAAGAATCTTAGCATTAAACGCAGCCACTGTGAGAGTCACTGTGCTTCTGATAATGAGGGTGAACTACCCTGCAGGTAACTTTGGGAACCACTCCAGCCCTCACCTGTCAGTTATCTACGGTCTTACTGTTCTTCCAAGTTCCCCTTCTGATTGTTTGTTCTTGAGGGTTCTTATTCAATTGCTACCCAGAACTTCTCATTAGAAAATTCTGTGTCCTGGGCTGGGGATCTTCATGTCACTTTCACGGGTCATAATTTTACACAGCAGAATAGTGCAAAGTCAAATTTCTGTCTTGTGTGATAGACTCTCATTTATTAGAAGTAGTCTCATTTAGATTTCTTCACTTCCCTTGACCTAGACTTGGAGAAGTCCTAGCAGACAGGATCAATGAAAACCTGTGACCTGTGTCATGTGAAGGTGGAAAGCCTGAGAGAAGGCTGACTCTAAGCAAGGGTGAAAGCAGTGATGCACCATCTAATAAAGGAGGCAACATAGTTCATGAAACTATATTTAAAACTTTTATTTAGAACCATTGTAAATATGTTAAATAGGCCAGCCCTGTCTTAGTTTTGCCACAAAAAACCAAAAGGACATTGATGTGTCACTTTGAGGGATAACACATCACAGGGAGAAGAATATTACAGAGGAAGACTTCATTAATTTTACCATAATTCACCAGAACTGATCAGGTGCCTCTCAGGACTACTGCATGATCCACCCAGTGCCAAAGAATTTGACTATGACATTTTTATCTATATATTAGAACTTGGTTTTTTCTAACAATGTTTTGGTGGAGGAGAATAAAGTGTGGAGTTAATTCTCTAACTGCCCAATGAATGAACCAATACAGTAACTTCTGAGCTTTCACTAAGACAGCTGTATCAAGCAAAGATGCACAAGATGTGCACACACACACACACACACACACACACACACAGGTTCACAAATGTCCAAGGGAAAAATGAGATGATTCTTCACATCGCTCAGGATTCAATCTTCACCCTAGAAGGCTTTTTTTTGCAGGCATTACCTTTGCTTTTAAGTAAAAATCTCTCTTTCGTGTTTTGTTTTCTAATTACTTGCTCATAAACTATGATATACCAAGAAGGTTAAATTCGAGGTGAGTTTGTCAAAATGAAGGCTGAATCTTACTTCTGATTAGTGCCTATTGAAGGGCCAAGAGCCAGTCTTGTGTATTGCAAAAAAAAAAAGCATTGCTGTTCTTTGGATTCATCAATCTGTCCCGATTTTTTCCTTCCATTGTGTTGCATTTTGCACTTTCCAGCTAAAGATTGGTTTACATCGGTAAGATCTTATGTGCAAGTACAGATAACTTGGAAATGCAAATCAGCATAGATTTGTCCTTTTTCTTTTATTCCTATCTTCTTGTGGAAAGAGTAGGAACAGAGATTAAAGAGGAAATGGGATGCTTCCTGGAAGAAATGCTGCAAGGCCACAGGGAGGTTGTCAGGCTGGTGGATGCCAGCCATTAGAAGTGTGGGCAAGATAGGAGATTACATGGGACTAGGTAAATGAAGGGACTGGTAGTCTTTTGGCCGTGGACACCTGGCCTCTTAGTCATGCTCAGGTGGTGGCCTCTGGCCCACATAAGCCCCGGAGAGAAATGGGCAGACAAGGCCCCTGCCGCAGAGCATCCTGTGCTACCATCACCAGCTAGGAGCACAGAGAATCTGGAGCTCCTGCGGGTAACTGAAAGGAGGAGCTGATTTTTAACATTTTACTTTAAAATGTACATTTCCTTCTATTTGCATCTGCATATATCTTCCCACTGAAGTGGCAGCTTAAATGCTTTATTTACTTTTTAAAGCTCTGCAATTGGCTTTTAAGTTGTGGTTACAGCTCCTGTCCTTTTCCAGATGCGATCCAATTGTATACAAATGCATAAACAATTAAAATGGTGAGATGAGGTGGGAAAAAGGGTAATAAAAGTGGTCAGAGTCAATTAAACCAGCGAAATAAAAAAAATTAAACCGTGGAACGGTGTACACAATAACCCATATTTTATTATTTTCCCCTTACAACATTGTAAAAAATACATAAGCCCTTGATGTATGTGTGTTTCCTTGAGAAAGGTGCTCTATGGCTCAGAGGCGGATTGGCAGCATGTGATGTGGGCAGCTGTAAGGTAACAACATGTTTTCCCATAAAAAGCAGAGGAAATAGGCACATAAATTCCATATAAACTGTCAGTGTGTCAGCTATGCTAACACTAGGGAAGCTGGCACCCCGGAGCTACACTAACTTATGCACCTTCATTTTTCAAACACACACTTCTTGAATTCACAAAACTAAGCTGTAATCAGGCTACTTTTTCTCCCTCCTCTTCTTCTTCCTTTCCCTCTTCTCCCTCTTCCTCCTCTTCTTCCTGCCTTCAACTCTTACCCTCTTCTTTCTTTTCTGCTACTTTTCTGGTCCTTTAGGGGATAATTTTTAGGATATAAAATACTTCAATGTGTTTAAGGATACAACTCAGGATACAAAACGCTTTTGCCTTGCTGGCAAATCTATGTATTGTTTTGTTTTGTTTTTGTCTTTTTGAGACAGGGTCTAGCTATGCACTTCAGGCTGAACTTAAGCTCACTTTGTAGCCTAGGCTGGTCCCGAACTTGAAACGATCCTCCTGCCTCAGCCTCTCAAGTGCTAGGATTACAGGCATGCACCATCATGCCTGGCTTAAATTTATGTTTGTAAGTATTGATAGTTAATAATACAATTCTGAAATTAAAGTTATTTGATAAAATGAAACATAGCCAAGTCCCCTCCTCTCCTCTCCCTTGGATGGTGTGGGTTTGTTGAGTTCTTGGGTGGTCCAAAGTTCTTATTCCTTCTCAGATTTCTATGCTTAAAACATTTTTGAGAGCTAATTTGTGACATTCTCACATAAGACTGCTAGGTGACACTCAAAATGTCTCATCATATGACATGTGACTCCCTGTTTAATTCAAAGATGTGGGAGATTTGTGTCTGAGACTTTAACTTTCTATATGAGTAAGTTTCCTGCATTCCCTAGGTTTAAGCGTCTCTATTTGCTCACTAAGAGTCAATACCCACAGCATATAGACTCATAAGGCTCTTAGGACTCTGAAGGGAAATACTGATTGGGAATAATAAACATCAAGAAGTATCAATCTTAAGATGCAAAAATTATTGATTCTTTGACAAATTTTGGACTCAGGATTTTAGATGCATATTTAGATGAGCTGAATCAAAAATGCTTTGTGTTTTCTCTTTAAATTTCGACATCAAGAGTCACCTGTCTTTAATACATGTCACACATGGCATCCCCCATCTAAGATTTCACCAAGGTTGAAATGATGGAAGACAAAGTGAAAACAAAAGCTAAACAATATCAATTAGTTAAAAAAAAAAAAACTAAATTAAATAGAGTCCTCCCATAACCGTTACTTTTGCATATTAACCACATGTTGGCTTTCAAGTGTGTCTTTTCTACTGACGTACAAGAATCTGTGATCACATTCTGGGCAATGCCTCAGCCCAAATCCACTCCTGTTATGCTTTAGCTATTAATAAAACCCTATAATTCTTTTTTATATTAGTTGTCACAATCAATAACTAAAAGCGGTAGATTTCCAAGAAATGCATATCTAAGATTTCCAACAAAAATCATTTAGATATGACCAGAGCTAACCACTTATTAATCACCACATCAAAAGACCATGATTACTATTTGCTTTATTATCGTATTTACTAAGGAACTGAGATCCGAAGATATTAGCAGCCTATTCAAAATTTTCTGGAAGAAGTAGCTGCACCAGTATTTTAGCTTTCCTTTAAAGCCATGGATAATTCTATCTATAGCTCATTTTGACATGAGTTTCTAAAATCTTTGCACATTTAAGTTACTCACGATTCTGGAATGCATTAAGAGGGAGGCATTATGTTTACCAAAATAATTCAAGATTAGAATGATAATAACGGTTTTTGGAGTTAAAGAAAAATAAAACTGGGAGATGATGGTGAATGAATTGCAGGGCTCTGCCTGCCCTTTTTTGGATTGTTCAACCCTTCATTTCCATCTAGTTGTGTAACAGAAAGCTACCTTCTTACTTTCCCAGTCATCTTTGCGTGTGGGGTCTCTTATCAGCATATCATACAGTGCTGTAAGACCAACATGACTTAAGTTTCATTCCCTAGATACAGTATTCTCTACAGAGATATAGTGTTCTCACTGTAACCTACAACACTGTTAATGACAGATTTTTCCTATTTGCTTTTATTCATTTATTTATTTTTGTACTTTTTTATTTTAAAAGTAAAAGAATGAAAACATATTAACAAACAGACAGCCACTTACAAAGTAGCACACGAATAGTACAATCACAACTGAATTGCAGACAAGGTGACAGGGAATTAACAATGGTTGTTGAATTACATATTGATAACTTCAAAGCATATACTCAGGAAAATAAATATAGACATGTAAGATTGATCAAACAACTAATCATTAACTTTTCCTTACAATAAAGTGACATAAGTCAATAGTATAACTATGCTAGCTATCCTGCATCCTATTAGCTTTTAAGCTGTTCTTTTACACTGAGTAGTTTGCTACCAAGTTGTTACCAATAAAAACCCCAAAAGCTAAAGGTTATTTGAACACAGGATGAAAAATGCGGGCTTCTTGTCAACATTTACTTTGATGAGTCGTAATTGGTATGTATTATGTGAAATTATTGTATGCAGATTTTATGCTGTGGCAATGACAGTATATTTTTAATGATTCCATTTTAATATGAATGGCCTAAAAATACTTGAACCCAAGGTTTAACAAGGACTATGCAAACTTTACCAATTGCTTCCCTTTGTGTCAAATATTGTTGGGAACCTAATATATTTGGAAGTTTCAGCTTCCATTTCTTTCGGAACTATAATACATAATAAAGGTTGCTGTACTGGACATTTTGCTTGCAGTAAGTGGTCTCTGCATCATATTCTTCAGTAGTCAGATAATCAAAGAGCTCAGGGGTAAAGCTTCCTTCATAAATGTCAAAACTTCAGGTATATCACACATATTTTAAGAAAACTTTTCAGTCATTGGAAATCTGATTCAAACTCTATCATAAAAAACTAAATGCATTTTCTTACCAACACCCTTGCTGAAGGATATACACTCCAGTGATGGCCATGCCATTTCTAGCTAACATTTCATCAAGGGTTTATATATTGAACCAAACAGAAATGTGTCAACATGTATGAGTGTTTAAAGAGGAAAAACAATTATATACAAGTATACATACAAACAAAAACAATTAGAATTGGGAAAAGGAAATATATAGTGTAGATAGTTTTCATCATGATAGATATGGTGCATAATACAACAAACTCACATTTCTAGGTGATAAAGAGGATTGATGAAAGACATGATAATTTCATTCTGCTCCATATTCCCACCCACAGGTTTGTTCAGGTATCCTGAGCATATTGGTCAGCTTTCCCATTGCTGGAAAAAAAATATCTGACACCTACAATTTAAAGGAGGGAAGGGGCATTTGGTCCAGAGTTTCTGAGTATTCAGTCCATGGCCAGATGGCTCCTAAGGAGAAATGTCATGGTAGAAGGGCTTCATGGAGGCCATCTGCTCACTTCATGGTGGCCAGAAGCAGAACAGGGGAGCAACACCAGATTTCCACCGATTTGCACCTCCATGGCCCACCTAGTTACACAGAGAAGAGTGTGTTACTGATCTTCTTGGCAGCTCTAAGCCAATCAAGGTGACAATCCAGTTTAACTATCTCACTGGGAAGTAAGACTTGTCCAATGTGATTTACAAAGTCTGATTGCAAGGATCAGAAGCAGTTTAGGGTTATCATAAGCACGGGGACAAGTACATACAGGGGAGAGAGAAACAGATAGCTCCGCAAATAGACTTGCCATGTGTTCTTTCATCCTCTCAGTCACCCAGCTATTGATTCGAATTAAACAAATAATTTTTGAGCATTTAACATATGCCATCCCTTATAAATCTCTTTAAGTTACATCAATAAGTAAGATAGACATGGTTTTTATCCACAAGAAATTTCTGTTTTGCAAAGTGAATTTTTCCACTTGATGGGTAATATAGTCAGGCATAAACATGCTAGGGTTATAGGAATTCTTCCAGTCATAGTATGATCACACTTCACAGCTAGAAGTGTGAAGACTAAAATCTCTTAGGGGTGATTCTCAAAATGTTTTATATTATAGAAAGCTGCCACCAAATTCCAGCTTAACAATGAGAACAGGAAGGATAAGGAATACAAGGGAGGCAACTATATTCCTTGGTGATTCAGACATATTAGGTGAGGAATTCTGTCTTGTTTGCATAAGCTAATGAGACCTAGACAGACGTATCCATTCAAGTTACACAAGGTAAATTTCCTGTCAAGGATGTATGATAAAAGATCAGTGATATGCTGGGAAAGTGACACAAGAGGATTCAATGCCAGTTAGTCATAATTAGTGAACCTGGTGTGGTAGGGGAGGCAGAGGGTTGGGAAAAGCAGGTATGGGGGAACAAGCCTGTAGCCATGAGTTCCTTCCAAGAAGTCCAGAAGCTCTGTGTATCAGTGGAAGTTAGTGAACTTCCTCTATGACTAAGCTTGCTGACCAGTTCCCTTTTCCTGGCAATGGGTTGAAAATGGAGTTGCCTTTCTTTTATCACAAGTGTATTGTAACTGAAATTGTTCAAGTAAAAAACAAAAGCTGGATGGATGAGGCTTCAGATGACCGTGTATTCACATTTACATCATCATGTCAGAGATGGCTCTCAAGTCTGCGTAGGGAGGATCTTTGGACTACAGTAGTGATTAGAAGGCGATTTAGAGAAGAAAACAGTAGAGTATAAAGTGCTGCTTCAGTCATAGATCTAGTTTGAATTCCAGTTATAACCTCTGGTATCTATGTGGCCTTGGTGAAAATTATTAAGTCTCTGTCTCCTCAACTTAAAATAACAATTTCTATTAAATATGTCATTGAGATTCTTAAGAGAATTTTTTAAAGTTCTCATGATAAAGTAATTTATAACCAGCTTTAAACCTCACTCCTTTTTATGAACAATAAAGTCTATTCCTTTTAGGTCAGCATTATGTAGAGATTAATTCAATAAATTATTGGTGAATTGAATTATTAAGCTAAATGATATGCTCTTACATGCTTTTAGCAGCATAAGTTACTGTAGCCACATTTCCTATTATTTTATAAGTTAAGGGATGTGTAATTCAACCACCTTGAAAGTGTTTTGTTTTGTTGACAGCTAGAGAAAACTATCCTAAAGCAGGTATCATCAGTTTATAAACCATCAAAAAATGGAGCCCGGATAAAACATTTGATGTGATTTTCATGACATTATCATATAGATTACAACAGAAAGAAAAGACTGAATATATCTTTAAAAAGTATTTCAAGATTTACACAATGAACTAAAATAAAGAGTTAAATGTAGCTATGAATCCTTTGACCAACATTCATCCATAGCAGTGTCATAGTCTCAAATGAGTTTTTCCTTCACTAGAAGGATCCAGTGTGTCTTGTTAATAGTATCATGGTGGGAAAACATCTAACATCTAATAATACTGACCATTCTTGACTTTTAAAAGGGTAGATTAGAAGGGAATGGGTTCAATTATTCAACTCAATCTAAAATTATAAAAAATCTCAGATATCTGAGAAAACTTTATGGCCTGGTCATTGGGTAGACTATGGAATTTAAGAGTATTAAATATTTGCAGTACTAAACAGTTCCTTCTAAAAACAGCCCCCTTCCCTGAGAGCCGTGGAATGATCTTATGAACACTTCCTGCGGCTGTCTGTAGACCTCCAAAACAAGCTCCTCCTCCCCCAGCAATTTTGTCGCTCATCTTTAAACTTGTGAAAAATTATCTAACTTACAGCACAGGGATAGATGACAACTAAAAACCAAGGTGCAGATGCACAGGGAGGGCATTTCCACTTGAGTGTGTGTCTTATGAAACAGCAACTAATGGAAGGATTTCTGCCTGGGGGGAAATACACTTTTGCAGATCATTTAGGGATGTGGGTGTGTCATAAAAGCTCTTTCTAATACACAGCCACTTTCTCACTCAATATGTAACGTTGGCATGACTTAGAGATCTGCCTTTTTATTTTTTATTATGAAATAGAAGTTGCCCAGCATTGGTCTCTTCAATGATGAGATGCTTTCTTTGCAATGGTGACTTCTCCACTATGAGTACAGCATTGAGCATACTGACCAAAAGAATGGAGAACTGATTTACAGTTACATGTAATGGGTTCATGGAAAGGGTACATGGGATGATCCAGTATTAATAGAATGACCCAGTGAGATCCAGGGAGGGGTAATATTAATCAAAATTGTACTGAACCTGAAGGAGAAAGCAGAGACGGAAGTTAGTACTAGGCACAGTTCATCTGTGACTACGTAATGGGTCCAGATACCATCAGGAGTGTCTCTCAGCAGATAAAAGACATGAGACTTGGCAAAATACGGCACTGAACAAAAAGATGATGACAAGAGGCTCCCAGAAAAGGCCATGAGATTAGCATCATCAAAAATTTTTACTCTCAATGTTTTGTTTTTGGTTACCAAGTCATGGGATTAGGGTTTGTCTTTAATTTCTATAAATCACTTCTTTTGTGATCTGATGATTATAGTCAGAGCTTGAACAAAAATTTAATATCCCCTTTACTTGGAGCTCCCCAAGCAGATATATTAATTTTTTCAGGTTTGATTTAATGCAGTGTTAATATACCAATAAGACATGCTCTAAGCATCCAATTTGCACATGAGTCTGCAGAACTTACACATTTAACAGTCTAACATTCATAATAGATATACAGAGATTTAACTTTAAACATGACAGATAATTTACTCTAGGTATTTAATTACTTAATATTACCTGAACCATTACTTGTTACATAATCATGTATTGTCCTACATTTTTACTACTTGACTTTTGTTGCTTGTTTATTATTTGTAAATCCTTAAGTGGCTATGTGTAATCTGTGGACCAAGATTTTAAGTATTTTGAATGAGAAGCTTTATTTAAGCTTTGTTTATCTGCAAAGAACCAAAGTGGGTCACTTAATAAGACATGTTCAATATATATTTGCTGGGAATAACAGGTGCTCAGCATATATTTATTGCATATAGCTGGTTCTTAGTATATAAATGTCCAATGTGTGTCTATAAGTGAGATGAACTTGTGTTCAAATCCTGCCATTGTTATCAAAGTTGATCAGTGAAATCTAGTGTATGAATAGAACTGATTTTGGCTCTTCAATTTTAATTAACCCAGAATGGTGACTTATAACTGAATTTTATTTGTTATTTAATGAAACATTAACTGACAAGTACCTACTTTGCTACTGCTTTGGTGCAGGCTACCCACACATATAGACACAATAAGTTTCACTGTGAAATATTTCTATTCTTTATAAACTCAGTAGCACCCACGTCCATGCCCCTAGCTGAGTGACTCTGTGGCCTCCAGAATAGAGGTCAATCTTCACTTTTTCTGCATGTCATATTTGAGCATGGGCCATGCTAGCCTCCTATCTATCATTCCAATTTTAGCATACAGTATGTGCTACCAAAGTAAGAACATACACTTCTGATATTGAAGGCCTTCTTTAACTACCCTCAATTAATCTACTCAAATTTAACTTCCCCACACCACAGGGTATATGATTAACCTGGCCACCATACAGTCTTTAGCATTCTTTAAATACCCATGATCACTTGCATTACTGACTCATACATCATGCAGAGGCAGCAGTACTGACTTCAAAGCAAGATAGTTCAGTTCTAAGCTGTCTCCAAATTTCCTCTTTAAATTGATGAATATTGACTTTCAGGGTGGCAGTGAAGATGAGGGATGATATACAGCATGTATAAGAATAAGATCTAGACAAAATTTAACTTGCTAAATACAAATCGACTCTGAGGACTGAAATAAGTAATAATAATTTAAATGTGTGGCCAACTTAGTTAAGAAAAAGGTTTACATATACAAGTATGCCTTCCTCTTCATTTCTCACAACAGCTTCTTCCCAGCACTGATCAAATCCCAACTCTTTTAAATCCAACTATTTGTGTTGCACATGTTTATATTTTTGATTCTCATTGCTATAACTTCTTCAGTTAAACAAGAACTCTGAAATCTTCTTCATTTCATCATAAAGGTTTTGTATATGAATACTGACAAAACAGAGAGTTTCCAAAAGACATACAGGCTGTTCAAAGAGTCTAATATGTATACTTCTATAAAAATGGAGGCCTTCAAGTGGTATACACTAAGAAAAAAGATAAAAGTCTTACTTAGAGAACTTGATGATCATAATTCCACTTAACTAGTGTTTAGTATTGGTCAAAAATATTCTGTTTGTTTTTGCCACTCAGTATCAGACATTCGGATTCATAGAAAATATGAAATTGTATTCTGAACAATGTAGCAAGTCTTAAAGTAATTTTCAGGTAATTTGAAACAAGAAATAAAAAGCAAAAACTTTCAAAATTAAAGTATATAAATCTCTAAATGAAGCATTTTTAGTATCTAACATCTCTAGGTGATGGCCCCAATTCCCAGCTAAACTCTGTGTAGAGAGACCTCTCCTAGCAAAGGTTCTAAAGCAGAAAATCGGACTGCAAATTCTGACCTCTACCTCACCCTTTCCATTTTAAAGGTGGAACTGAGTCTCCTCAAATAGATACTGGTCCAGATGAGAAAGAACAATCAATGTCCCAGCCACAAAAGGTTCTTCTGGGGTTAATCTTACCAGTTATTGAAAGGCACATGGGACAATTGCTATTCACTCTTTTCTGAAGAAAAGGAGTCCCCATATTTTTGCATTATCTTAGAAAAGAAAATCCTGTGGTCAGTCACAGTATCATTTCACTGACTTCTAACTTCAGGGAGGTGATCAGGTACAAACAGAATCAAGCAAGACAGCAAACACACAAGAAAAAGGATTAGGCGATCAAGACCTCAATGCCTGAATAATTTGTGGCAGATAATAATAGATCTTATCACCAACATCCCTTGTATTCTTACTGGCACCATTGTCTTTTCTCAATTTTTGAATTCATTTTTCAAGAATTTAATAAATAACTGAAAGCCTGCAAGGTCATAAATGCTTAAATTATTTTTCTGATTTTCAGAATTTGCTACAGACAGCTCATTAACAACTAAGACAAGATTACAAATATCAGTGTATTACACCTTATAGATTATATATATTTTTTAAATTTTAATAGCTTCTTGCATTTGGTGGATGGATTTTGTAAAGAGAAAGGGACAGAAAACCCAGGCAGACACATGTCTATGATCAGAGGTATTTAGCATGAGCACAATTCCAACCCTGTCTTTTAAAATTGGAAAGTATCGTCCTACTCATCAGAGGCATTTAGCTATAAAGTAAAAGATGGGAATATTTAATTGCTACCAGCAAACAGAAATCTAGCAGAAAGTATTTGTGTCAGTTAGATGCCAATGAAAGTAAGCCTTTTTGAGTAGAGAGAATTGATTTAATTTTTTACCCTTCTCCAGATTTTTACTATGACAGAATGACATATTCCTCATTCAGCCACTCAAGCAAAAGAGTGACTGACGGATCAGTGAAGGTCAAATAGTTTTCTAGCCAGATGATGCAGTTTCAGACAAACTTAACACCCTTTGTCCAAAAGGTCTGTATCAAAGGCTTGACTCTTAGGAAGCTATGGGCTGCCTTTCCAGAGACAGCCCACAGCTGTCTCTCCTCTTCCCTCTTTCTTTTCTCTAAAACCCACAATTAAAAAGAACTTTCTAGGATATGGTTTCAGCTTTTTAGGATAGTCTGCCTTTTCTTTGTGAACAGTTACGTCATCTTTTGAATTTCTTTCTGCTCGGCTGGAGTCTCCTCTGTCTTCTTGTGCTCTGGTTTTATGTGTCGCTCTGTGCTGGAGAATTAGCTTTTCTCTTACCATGAATGAACAAATGCCTTTCCCAAAGAAATCTGAAAATATACCTGGCCTCTCTAACATAGTCAGAAGGGAGGACTTTTCAGGAGGTGGGAACATTTATATACAGCAAAATCTCCAGAGTACCGGTTAGTTGCTCAGTTTGGCACTCAATTAGCAGGTCAGAAAAGGTTCTTCCTCTGACCTCTGATTCTTCAGTCTTCACGTTTTACAATATAGCTGTACATCCTTGAGACCTGCACTAAAAAGAAGACAAGAGGATTTTGTCAAGTGTCAGCTAGGGTGCAAATGTGACAAAGGTTAATAGACAGATGAATTTAGTGGACCTTGGCATTTTGGGGTTTATAAATTCCAGGTATTATTAGATAAAGTTAGTGGATTCTTAAAGTTTTATTTCTATTGTCTTGGAAAATCAGCACTTTCCTTAGCCAGCCTGCTTTTAGAGTAAATCCCACTTGGCTATTTGTCCCCTGGGACCCTCTCCAGCCTCCAATTCTCCTACTGGTATCTTTGAAAATACATCTTCTATTTTTAACTTTCTTCTGCCTGATTTTTTTACTTTGAAAAATGTGAAGAATTAGTGGATTCTTTTAAAATGACCTTCAGGCTAAAGGACAGCCATATGTACTAGCATATTTTGTATTTAATTAAAGTGCTTACATAAATATTAACTTATTCAAACCTTTGTTTTGTGTTTCAGGTAACAGTACAAGAGTTCTAATTGATAATAAAGTAAATGAATCCCTGAATATTATGTGTACATCATCATCTTTTAAATTAGTGCTAAACCAACAATATAGGTACAGCCTCTACTTTCTTACCTGCTGCCTCAGTTTTCAAGACTATTTCCATGTTCCTATTGAAGAAGACCTTTTTCACATTGGTTGTTATGAATTCTACTCATACCCAACCTTAAGCATAGGAACATGGCTTCCACTGAGAGAGAACATGGCTTCCATAGAAAGAGAAAAAGACTTAGGAAGATAATAACAGAAGTACTGGGCAAAAGCCATCAATGTAATAAATTTTGTCATTAGTAAAAAGTAATTCTACTGCTTAACAAAAGTAACTCTGCATTTATTAACCAAACATAGAAAGTATAAAAACTTCAGTTTTATGTGAAGTTAAAATGGACCAAATATCTCTGAAGCAGAAGAAGTGCCAGTTTTAAAGGGAGGTGATTACAGCCATGAATTTGGGTCTTGGTAAATGAGCTACACATCTCAACAAACCTAGGATGTCCACTGCTGTAGCTTCAGCTACAGAGCCCGGGAAATCGGTGTCCTTTCTTTAGAGGTGAACGTGACATAGAAAGCACAGAGACGTAGGTTTGTATTTTATCATGCCATTTTCTGGCAGTAAAAGTTTAAAGAATGCACTTAATCACCCTGAGGTTGATTTCCCTTTTTAAATGCATACATCATTTTATTTAACCCTAACAACAAAGCTTTAGAAGCCATATTGATAGCATATTTTATACGGACTAAACTTTTAAATAAAGCACCTAGTAAGTGGCAGAATTCAAATTTGTATTTGTATTCTTGGCCAAGCGGCCTCAGCCTTTAAACTAACAACTGGATGTTCATAATACTTCTAATCACATTTTCTAGTTTGGGATATCCTAAAGTTTCAGTGGAATCATCAGTTAATAATCTGGAGTCTGAGGTCTCATTTTTATGTCTTTTTTATTTTTTGTCTTTTTGAGACAGGGTCTCGCTATGCAGTTCAGGCTGGCCTTGAGCTCCCTTTGTAGCCCAGGCTGATCTCGAACTCACAATGATCCTCCAGCCTCAGCCTCACAAGTGCTGGGATTGCAGGTATGCACCACCACTCCCAGCTCCCATTTTTAAAATGAAAGGAAGGAAACTTGTGTGCCAATTGGAAAGTTCAATATAGTTATACATATGCAGGATGTAAGTGGCAACTACATGGTAGTACAAAACTTTTATTTTATTTTCTCTGACTGCTCTTTTCCTCAAAGACAGAACCAGTAAGTTATCTAATAAACATCAACATCACTGGTATATACAAATACTCTTTTTGTAGAATTACAGTACTCTGACCTTGAATCTTCTACCAGTTGACTGAAATCATGGACTATTTACTTACTCAGTTCATTAAACTATGATGCACAATAGTTGAGAACATAAAAATTCCAACAGATGTATATTAATCCAGGTAAAACTATTTTAAAATAACTTTGGCAAAATGTTAAAAAAAGTTAAAACAGGGGCTTGGTTGTTGGACAATATTCCATGCATTGGCTACAGGCAAAAACAACAGAAAAGAAGGCCTTGCATTCTGTAATATGAATTTCATTTGTACATGAGAAGTCCCAGTCCTGAAGCAGGCAGCCATTGTATTCTTGGACTTTGTTTCTACTCCAATCTTCCTTTTCTTTTGGAAATAATCTCATCCCACCTGCCATATTGAGCTACCATTGGCAACCATTGAACTATTACACAATGATCCATATTGCCTAACTCCATCTTTCAAGTTTCCTGCATAGTTTGCAATGTAAATGATACCCGATATAAATGTGTAAGGGGAAGCTCTCATTCAGTATGGCCTTGCTCTTATAATTAATTAATCCAGGAATTTACACTTGACCCGAGAGCCAGAGGCTGTTATCTGTACAATCTTCAAACATTAATCTGATATTCCTACTCCCTGTCCTTACTGAGGCTTAAATAGCCAATAGTCACTTGGGTACCCTGAGGAGCCCTGGTATGTATCTGATAAATTTTCCTGCTGTAAAAGGCAGCATGATTCAGTAATTCAAATTAAGTGAAATGATGAAAAACCTTGACTGATTAAAACCAGTCTAATTGCATATGAACATTCTCACTTAGACCTGACAAAGGGAGCCTGCTCCATCTTTTAAGACCCAGAACATTTTGACTGGAGATGTAGATGAGATTTGAATATCACATACAAAATCCCTATTCTACCATGGGTAGCTGTAGTGACCTTGGACCAAGCACTGAATTTCAGAGTCTTTATTTCTTCATCTATAGAATATAATAGCAATAACACTTTATATGGCTATTGAAAGGATTAGAGGAATTGGACAGGGCCTAGTAAACTCCTGATAGGTCAGTTGTTACTATTAGCCTGAAAAGTTATCTGAAATTTCCCCCACTCCTTCTCCAAACTGCCATTTAATATGATTCCTTTTTTCTTTAATATGATTCCTTTTTTCTTTGTTCATTCTTCCATGAACTCTCCTCCATTAGGGCTCTTATTACATTCCTTTAGAGATATTTACTTACATAGCTGTCTCCTTGTTCCTGTTTGTGACCTTCTGAGCAGCAAAGTCCCTGTCTAACTCAAGGTGCACCCCCAACATATGACAAATGATACTGCCAATAAATACTTTTGAAAAAAATAATAGTCTCACTAAAAGTGCCCTGCAAAAATCACATCTTTCTGTTTGTAATTGCAGGTTTTTTTCACACTCTCACCATTGGCCCAAACATTTCTCCATTTTTCTATTTACTCATGCACTTATTGACAAATATGTTGATAGTAAACCACAGTGTGGTAGGTTCTGTGGAAATCTAAAATGAATAACTAGCTCTGTCCTCTAAAGCAGTCTGCAATCCAACTGGGGATAAAACAGGTACCCAAATTGCTGTAATATAAAGTGGAAGGTGATGGGTTTTATAATAGAAGCACTAGAAAATTGCCATAAGATCTAGAGATGTAGAGATCATTTCGGGCTGCAAAGCTTGAAAAGACTTCAAAGAGGAAGTGCATGTGAGGTTGTTCTTAGAGAAATGAGTACACTTTCAATAGACTGAGAAAATATTTCCCCAAATGGGAAAGGTCTGCAGGTTAATGAATTTCTGTTAAGTATCACTGTTGCTGACAGTTCCTGTCTGTCAAATGGACTTTGAGAAATGCAACAACAGTCTTTGGCTTGGGTTTGATAAAGGTAGAGGTCAGGCAGAGAGATCTTTGCTTGCTTCAGTTCTATTCTCCCAGTGAGCCACTTTAACACTACCTAAATCTCTCCACAGATTGAACAAATCAGTCTGTTTTAGTTTCACTTGGAAAAGAAATCAATATTGAAAAAATAATTTTCACATCCATTATGAACAAAAATGATGCGACTGACATTCTCTTTGAGTTGTTTCCTCAATATTGGCTGTAGTTCTTTGCAAGGAAAAATCATTACCTGTGATTCTTCCTAGGAATAATATCATCCAACATATATTTATTGAGTGCCTACTATGTAGAGGACATTATGCTCTTCATTGGATTATGTGGGAGGGTGGTCAAGAGTATTTGATTGAGGTGTGATTAATAACAGTGAAATGAACAGATCTAAAGCCTGTAGTTTCATAAGTTTTGATGAGTGTCTGTTGCCTGTGTATTCCACGCTTTTCTCAAGAAACAAAAATTTCCATCATCTTCAGAATGTTTTCTTACTCAGTCAATTTTCATCTTTCCTCAAAATCAGCTACTGTACAATTTGTCTTTCCCCATGCATATTTTGCCTGTTCTCATACTTCTTTCAAGTGGAATCATACTGTGTCCTTTGGTATCTTACCTTTCATAAAATACAGTTTTTGAGTGTCGTGTATTTAGTTTCATAGATTGGTAATACCACCTTTTCCTAGTTGCATAATTCTCTCTTCTGAGAGAATATGATGTATTCTAGTCCATTTTATTATACACTTAGATAGTTTATAATTTTTAGCTCTTAATGACTAAATTTGCTATGTGCATTTCCAAATAAGACTTTTAGTGGGTATGCATTATCCTTTCTTCTAGAAAACACATAGGAGTTCATTTGGTAGTTCTTCATTTGTGAAGTATTTCTTAAGGTCTTTCATACATTTTTAAAATTACATATTTAGAAGGTATTTTTATGTTGAATTTGCTACATTGTTCATATGTTACTAACAAGCACTTTGAGAAAGACATGTATTATGTGTCTCAGTCTGTGGTTATAGGGCTTATCTTTTCTTAACATTTCTTAAAGAACAATAGTTTTTAATGTTGATAAAGCAGTGAGTGTCTAGCTATGATTAACACTTTCTATGTGCTAACACATAATTACCTACCCCATGGCTCCTATTTTTCTACAACTAGAAATTCCATGCAGCAAACGATTTCCCTTCCCAAAGAGTTAAAGATACTATATTACAGCGATGCATGCACCCCCGTGTTTATAGCAGCACACTCATAACAGCCAAATCTTGAAAGCAGGCTCTATCGACAGATACATGGATAAAGAAAGTGTGATATTTATACCAAGTGGAGCACCACTCTGCTGTGAAGAAGGATGCACTTGAGTTTTTTGTAGGAAAATCGATGCCTTTTCAGGTCATAATGTTAAATGAATACATTAGAAACACAAACTTAACTATCATATGTTTTCTCTTATATGAAAAACCCAAAGTATAAGTAAATTAAAAAGCAAAGTAAAAGACAGATAATGGGAACAAGGAGATCCACCTTTTGCAAGAGAGAAGGAGACCAAGAGGAGGGCGGAGATGCACAACAGAGTTCAGATGTGCTTTGTGTGCACACCAGTTCCACACGATGAGTACACTCACCACGCATTGCAGACATGTACTCAGAAAATTTTTAAATGTTTACGATTATGAGCTATCTAGAGTGTTTTTGTATTTTTGAGGTAATGGATGAGGTTCTCTTTCTCTCACTCTCTCTCTCTCTTTCTCTCTCTCTTTCTTTCTTTCACATACAATTTTACCAGAATTCAAAACTTTTTTCAATTGTACTTTACATAAATGTTTTGCAATTAAATGGCAAGTAATAGTGGATTTATTTATAGTTTGGGATTCTGCTCCATTAATGATTCTTTATGCAATACCATATTACCTAGATTAATATAGACTTGTAATTGAGCCACAAATCAGGTATCATAAATCATCCAAATTTGTTCTCTCTGTAGAATACTTTGGCCACATTAGGTCATTTATATTATCCTACTAGCTTTAGATACATAAAACTTTTCATTTTCTGCTAGGTTCCTGCTGTGGTTTTTGTTTGGGATAGCCTTGAATCCATAAAATGGATCATGCAGAAGAGAAATCTAAAGCATGCATGTTTCTAATTTTTAGAATACAATTACATAGAATTTTATAAATTAAATTTTTGTGCTTCAATTTTATTAAATTCATTTATTATTTACAGTAGTGTTTGTTGTTATTAGGATTTTCTACATATATTGCCAACTGTGAGTACAAAACTATTCATCTTTTCTCAAACCAGTTTGATTCTATTTATGTTTGCAGTTTATTGAACATTCTCAGGATTTTAGAAAAGTGTAAAATAGCAGTATTGAGACAGAACTTCCTTGTATTTTGATTTTAAGTTCAAAGCATCCAGTCTAGTGGTGTTCAACATGAAGGTAGCTGTGGGTGTTACAAATCCCTTTTATCAACTTGAGCATATTCTTTTCTATTCCAAATTTTATACTATTTTTTAAACCATAAATGAATGTTCCTTTGTTTCAAATGCATCTCTCCATCTTTTCAGATAACTGCATCATCTCCTACTTTTTTAATATAATGCATAAGATAGGTGTGATTTTAAATGTTGGTCAAGCCTTTAGTTAGTACATTTCAACTTCATTTGTTCATTATGTTTTAGCTTTGTTAAATATTACTTGGTTCAATGTTATGATACATGTGCAATAATTTTAGTATCAATTTAGGAGAGTTACAAGTCTATAATTTTATTTGCTTATAATATTCCCACCTGCATTTATTATCAGGGCCATGTTAGCTACATTAAATGAACTGAAGATCATTTTTGTTCCTCTTATTTCTGAAAAAGTTTGAATTATTTATATTACCTTAGTTCTAACTTAGTGTATTTATGTATTTATCCTTCTGTAGTTTCTGTTACATTTGGAACTAAATACTATATATACATATATATGTATATATGCCATATTTCTTAAATCTATAATTTCTATTTGGTGCTTTAGACATGATTTATGTTTCTTTATTGAGCTATTTAATTTCTTCCTCTATTGTTTATTTTTTAAAATGTTAAATAGAATTGTAATAGGTATTTTAAAGATCTTAGTATGCCAGTTTCATCATTCATGATATTTCTGTTGTTGCTTGTTTGTATTGGGGTTTTTGGCTGGCCTCACAATACCCCCTTCTGTTATAAATTACATTCTCTTGGTTTTTCACATGTCTAAGGAGCTTTGATTGTGTATTGGGTATTATGTTTTCTATACTAGTAAGTATTTTTACTTTATTGTCTTTCTTGGAGAAGTAGTAAGTTTCATTCAGGCAGAAAATTGGATTAATTGTAGATCAGCCTGCTTCTTTGCAGAATTTTTAACAAGGTGAGCTTGAGTAGATTTTACTCTAGGTTCTGTTAAGCTCTGCTCCCAAGGTTTGTTTTCTGGGGTCTCTACTGAATATTTTAGTTATTTAGTAATTTTCTTCCACTCTGGGTATCACAGCTCAAAATCTCCTAGTCCTGCGTGAGCTCCAGGAGTTGTTTTGGTCACAGCTGTCCACGGTAATTCTTCCCCTTGATAGTTGCTTTTGCCTCATTTATAGAGGCTTATCTTATCCTGCACATACTGTGATTAGCATTTTATCAAAGACTGAAATGGGCACTATGGAGATTTTCTGTGCTCTTTCATTCTTGATACCATGCCTTGCAAATTTCCGCTACTTTCAAAGCTTAACATTTTGATACTTGTTCTTCACATTGCAAGATCACCATACTGTATTTGAACTCCTCACTGGCTGTTGTCTGGAAAATATGTCTAGACAAAAACATTAAGCAGTTATGTTGCTCAACTTCTTTGTTTAATTTCTTTTGAGATTGTAGTTTTGCACTGTCTCTTATCCTGTGTTTGGATCAGTATGTTTCTTATTTCCCACCCAGTTATATAGGTGGGAAAGTTAGTCTGGTACCTTATGGCTATAAGCAAAAGTCTTCATCTGATTTTAAAGTTAAATTAGTTGTATGACCTAGGGCTAAAGATTCATATAAATAGCCTACCCACAAATAACCTGGTGCACTTCAAAGTAAACATATCAGTTGGTTTAATGGAGAATATGGCCTGTGAAATAATTAGCACATAGGGAAGGTAGGTAATTATAGTATTTCTTTTTTGGTTCTACTGTTGGAATGTCATATGAAAGTCCCAAATGCAAAACACCCTCATGTGTGTACTTTAAAGTTTATTTCTTCAAAAGTAAAAAATGTAGTGAGGTTTACTATATCAGCATGTAAAACGTCAATAATTTTATCATAAGCATAGTTGTTTAAGTGTAACTTCCATAGAGAGGCAATAATTACATTTGACTCAAAAATTCTTTAGGGAATTGAAGGTGAGCTCTCTGGTTGGGAAAGTTTATTTCTAGGGAGAAAAGCAGTAGTCCAGAATACATAAAATTAATTCAGTGTACTGCATTCCAATATTAATACATTGGCTATATCTCATTTTCTGTTATTTTTTCTACATGCAAAAAAGAATGAAGCACCATTTTTTCTACTGGTATTTTCTTTCTAATTCACTTTCTTGGCAATAACATTATTTCTCAAAGAGGACTATTATATTTAAGTCTTCATATTCTACATATAATGCAGATTTTCAGGATGTTGTGATTTTTAAATATATAAACAAAATAAAAAATGAAAACTTTTGTGTCAAACAGATCTGTTTTTTAATCTTAGCAGATGAATTATCAATTTTGTGACTTGAGATAATTTTTTTACCTTCCTTGGACTCAATTTCTTTGTGCATAGTTTTATTAATAAGCATTCTACATATCTTGGGAAATAAGTGAGGTCATATATGTAATTCAGTGCTTGTTAAACACTAGAAAACTATTGACTCTTCTTTAGTCCATTAGAACAAAGGCATACAGGGATACAACATATGATTATGTTAAGAAATTACAAGATATATTTGTAGAGATATATTCAAGAGTCAACCATATTCTTAAGCCATTCCTAAGGTAATGGTTAATTTCAGGCATCAACTTGACTTGGTCAGGTGATGTCCAGACATTTAATCCAGCATTACCCTGGGTCTGTCTGTAAAGTTGCCTTTAGATGAGGTAACATCTAAACCCACAGACTAAGTAGAGTAGATTTCCTTTCATACCTAGAGTGGGCTTTATTCAACCAGTTCTAGACTTGATAGAAGAAAATGCGAGGTAAAAGTGAATGTGTCTTACACACTTGCTTAAGTTGGAACACCATTATTTACCTATCTATGGGCTCAAAATGCAAAATCAGCTCTTGGGTTGAGCCTGTTGGCTTGCAGACTGAAACTCACATCAGTGACTCTCATTTCTGCTTACCAACTGCATGTTGGGACTGCTCAGCCTCTTTAATTAGGTGAGCTTTTTCCTGATGAGTGTGTGTGTGTACATGTGTGCATGTGTGTGTGTTGCACTATATATCTGGAGAACTTTAACAAATACAGTATATCAAGAGTCTGTCACTTTGGTGATACAGCCAAATTCTCACAAATCATAATATAAGAAAAGAGGTTTTCTGCATTTCCAGGTACAAAAGACAGTATGCATCCCTACATCTTGATGTTTACTTCGATTCTCATCTTACTTGTCGTTACTCTGAAACTGCAAAGGATAATGACATATTTATTTACATGTGCTGAATAATCATGAAATAAATAGACTGGGGAAGGGAGAGTGATAAGACGGCACCAAGAAACAATTGTTCTCTTCCAAGAGGCCCACAGGATGAATTTATAATGTGAGCAGTAGGGGGCCTGCCTGTCTCTGATTGGAAATGTGTTTGTCTTGGATACTTACTCAGCCTTTTATGATATTCAACTGCCTTGGTCACATTTAAAAATAAGGCAGAGGGTGTTTAAAAAGCATTAAGGTAAAAGGCCTAGTACAATTATTCCTCGGACACATATAAACTGCCCCATCGACAGGCATTTAGTGCTTGCTAGAGTGGCACATGTTTCCAGAGAAACAGTGCAGGGCTGAGTCCAATGCTGAGAAATGGAACTTGAAGTCACACGTGAAATGCCACAGTAACAAACGACAGCTCCTTTCTTTACAAGAAATTTTTTTGAGATACAGTACTCTGATGAAGAAAAAGATAAATGTCTTTTGTTTGACATATTTCTCATGGCAACTAATGGCATAGCTTCTGCATCTGAGAGCCAACGTTGGAAAGTAGGTATGTTCTAACCTAAAAACATCCATCTTTTAGAGGAGTTCATGTTTTCAACCTTGTTTTAAAATAAGAAGCAATCACTGAATTCCATATATTTACAAAGCACTGTTTAAAGTATTTACATGGTGAAAGTATGATCAAGATATAACTCTCTCTCCCAAGGAGCTGACAATTCACTGGAGCAATTTAACAAACATTTATTGATCACATTATGCACTAGATTATATTTTAGATGAAAAATGTGTCTAGAAATATGTGACACTTTGGTCTTCTGGACAGATACTTAGCTACTAAAGGAGACACACAAAAAAGAAATGATTTTTATGAAACAGCAGAGTGAGTAACCCAGTCCAGAAGGGGATATAATTGTTTAGAAGTAAAACCCTAAGGTAAGAGGGTGAGGAGATGGGCTTCATAAGTCCAGAACCTTTCCAGAATTTTTGAATTCACATTTTAAAAACCGGCATTGACTATGAGGAAAAGGAACCATGTTGATTGAATTATATCCCAGCAAATTAATGTCAGCAGTTCTCCATAGGCTTGGCATGCCTCTCCGATTTTAGAACTGGACCTTACCCACCCCCTCATAAGCAACTGAAGCCTAGATAAACTTTTACCAATACTGTACCACTCACGAGCCACTACTGCAAGGTATGTGCAAACTCTTAAGTGTCTGATGCCCTTGAGTCCAACTTGAGGGCAAAGACCACATTCCAAATTTCTTCTGTAATCACCAGTGTCTCTCATATGAGATTAACATGATAGACAGCTGTTTCTGCAAACTGCTTGTATGACCAGCAGAGACATAAGGGCCTTACCTGAGAAAAAATTCACTACTCAGGAGCTAAGGAAAGAGTATTACCTTAGAATATAAAAGGAAGTACGGGGTGTCTCTAAATGGAGAATATATGAAATGATGATTATTGAGCACCCATTATTGTTTATCTAAACTCAAAAATAATAAAATGTATATACGCAAAATAGAGAGAGATAGGGATATATTGGGAATATTCCTGGCCTAAGTGATTGTTAGAGTTACAGGAGTTCTCAGAGCTTAGTCTGCGTCCAGTAAAATAGAGAATATGAAAAATTATGCATCAATATAAGCAGGCTCCTTTCCCTGGCTTCGGCTTACATAAGATTTATAGATACTTAAAATAAATATAAGAACATGTAAATATAGCTGAGGGTATAAGACAAGAGGTAATATAAAGATGTAACTTGTTCCTCAATAGAGACCGGGTAAACGGTAAAGGTTTAAATTTATTTATTTATTTATTTTTTTTTTTGCGGTACTGGGGATCGAACTCAGGACCCTGCGCTTGCTAGGCAGGCGCTTATTCCACTGAGCTATATCCCTAGCCAAGGTTTAAATTTAAAAGTGCCCATTTCTCTGCAGGTCAGACACCCCCAAACTATGCAACAAATGCCAGTTAGAAGTATTCAAACCCTTATTTGGGTGCACAAACTGGGACAATTTATTGTCCCTTCAAACACTCAATATGTCTTTGTAAAAAATTCAGTACACAAAGCATTATCTTAATTTTCACACAGAGGATGAAAATAGACATAAGGTATGCACTCAAAATGTTTGGAACACAGATATGGAGTCGAGTTGAAAATATCAGATACCCATATATGCACAGGGAGAGAATTATTAAAGGTGGTGCATACTTTTATGAATGGGTTTGTCCCGTTCATAACATGTTTTCATGACAGAGTAATCCTTCTGCAGTTAGTTAGGGGAGCACAGGAGGACGAAAGGGGGAGAATGTGGCGCAGAGGGCTTAGTGACCCTAAGGACAGTCTTCACATGGGATTATCAAAGGGGATTTTCCAAACAAATCTGCAGAGACTTTTGTATGAAGGTTGAGACATACGAATTTTATCTCATAAGCAAGGAGAGGAACTTAAAATATTTTGATCAGGGGAGTAACTTACTGAAGAGACTTTTGAGTGTGGGACCTGGGTAAAGAATGCAGTATGATTTTCAGAGAAGCCATTACAAGATGTCAGAACAAGGAGATATAAGCAGATTTGAAGCTAGGAAGCTCAGAACTAAAGGCTCTCAACATAAGAACATGTACTTGCCTGGTTCCTGAGGCTTCAAAATATCTTTTCCATCCTGCTTGTAACACTTTCCTTTTATTTCTTTTGTGGTCATATTCCCACAGATTAGATAAGAAAAACCTACATTTCTACAGGACAAGCATTATAAGCAGGTATTTTTTTCCTGATTTTCTTATTTAAAAAAAAATTGAACATGGCTGGGGCTGGGGCTGGGGCTGGGGCTGGGGCTGGGGCTAGGGCAGTGGTAGAGAGTTTGCTTGCCTAGCATGCATGAAACACTGGATTAGATTCCCAGCATTGAAACAAACAAACATGAAGATCCAGACTAAACCAATGTTACTAGACAAGGATTTACTAGCTCTTCAGTCTTGGCCACTAAACTACAGAGAGTATGTTTCTGGGATAATTGGCCAGCTGACTGTCAGACGTACAAAATGAGAACTTACTAGACAGCAGAGTTCGTGTTCATTCCCCCACTCTTGCCTAGTCAAGGTTGTGTTTCTGAGGGTGAGAGTATAATAACTCTAGAAACAATGGAAAGCTACTGAGGTTACAGAGAAAGACAGTAAGAATCAGCAGGGTGCATATGTTACATACAATTCTTACTCTTAAAAGAACAGACTGAACAGAAATCCAAAGTCTCTGTAAGTCTCTCTCCTTCATTACGTGGTGCTGTAGTTTATAATCAAGTGACGGGGAAACGGCCCCCTTCCCTTGTTTCCTACTATTTCCTTTTCTCCTCCTGCCTCTTACCCTCTTGACATTCTTTTCTCCCTTCATGCTCCCCATTTTTTCCAGATCTCTTCTTATGGAAAAAAAAAAGGTATTTTCTTTTTTAGTTTCATTGAACAAAAGGTTGAGGATGAGCACATTGTTTGGATTGTTGCACTTTTCCATCGCCTTAAAAAAGAAAGACTTTTCCCTTTAGGAGCCCAAAGATGGCGCTGTTGCAAAAGGAGAAAGCCAGACAAGCCAGGGCCACCAACACGCACGCCACACACACACACACACACACACACACACACACACACACAGGCATGCAAACACATACGTACCGGGGCTGCACGGAGGAACCGCAAATCCTAGAGGCTTTGCTTCCAAAAAATAAACATTTCCCTTTTTTTCCCAAAGAGAAATAAAAATTCTGATTACAGCAGATGCATTGCTGCCAAATTGTGCAAAATAGAACAAGTATTAAGTGTCTGTTTAACCCCCTTTAATTGTTAATTCCATGCGCTTTAGTAGATTCCAGTATTATGAAAATAACTGCAGGGAGAAAGGATTCAAATTCATTTGGGTTCATTAATGCCGCCATTTATCAGCATAATGTTCTATAGATAATGATTGGAGGGTCATTCTATTTTCTCTATCTCTACGCTTCTATTTAGTGAGCAGAAATGTTAGCAGGACGGTTACATGTCAGTGGGAAAGACTCCAATATACGCTCCTCTGGACACATGGAAAGAAGGCTTCCACCTCTGCCCACAGGGCCTCCTCGCAACATTTTCCACAGAAGCTTCATTTACCTTTTACGACCCTAATGTGATATTTTTCTTTAAATATCCTCAGAAGAAGCAGCAAATTTTGAAAACCTATTTTGGATCTGTGACCATACCACCTGAAGGCACCCAGTGTCATCTGAGGACCCATTTTATGGAAGGAAACACACAGAGATCTTGCTAAGTTATTTTAATTCCATAAGACTAGCAGTGAATTATCTCTGTCTCTTCCCATGAGCCCTTAGCTCTCGGCTTTGTTTAGTAGCTTTGGCTCTTTTGCTAGAAAACCTGAAAGACCTCCTCGCCTTGAATCACTGCCTGGTCTTTTGTCTCTATCCCTATAGCAAAGCCCCTCAGACTGACATGTCCAGTCTTCTGAAACAAACAATTTAGCTAATTTCAGAATGTCCTCATTTGCTCTCAAAATATAATTTCAATCTTGTCATTGTAATGTTACTTTCAACTGTGAGCTGCTGGAATAAACAGGGACACAGTAAGCTGACATGTTTTATACCACAGAGACAAAAATGTATTGATCTCTTTTGCCTCTGGAAAAACAGGTTTCTAATAATTTCCAGATATGTTGTAGATTCCATTGCTATCTTTAATTAAAACATGACATGGGACAGAAACCAATTATTTACTCTTTTAAACCATGGGCCAACCTTTGTCCTAATGGATTCTGATGTCCTATTTGTAAATTGGCAACTTTGTTCTCAGAACCATTATTGTGTGTATGTGTGTGTGTGTGTGTGCACATGCGTGCGCACATGAGCATTCATGCACATGAATCACCTAATATTCTTGAACACAGGTGTGTTTTTTAATTTATTCTTGGCTGGGCTGCTGGTGAGATTTAAGAGTGAGTGTGCACTGGGTAGTTAAGAATATATGAAAGACTGAAATTCCATGAAAGCCTGCCGATCCTGTACACCCTGAGATGGCCAAGGAGGGAATTTCCAAAGTGGTTTTATTTATGCAGCTTTGGTGCACTATGAAATAGGACTTAGGAATCTGGGGCTAAAGTAAAGTGAGGCAAAGGGAAATGCCTTGAAGAGGAATGGATTTGGGATACGGAGATAAGGCAGCCTCATCCTGTTACAAGGGTGCTTGAACTAGCTCAGTCCTTTGCTTATTTCCTATTCTTTTCTGGCTGTTTCAAAAAGTGAATTTCATTGCATGTCTCTAGGGCTTTTTCTCTGATCCAGACCTGGCCTGCATTCTGTTCCTTTCTCTCAGACGCTGCTGATCCTGAAGACGTCGCCTCTGCAGCTTTTGCCATCTGGAGCTGTCTGCCTTCCACTCTGCTGTGCAGGCTCAGGCTCCTCGAAACTGTCATTTTGAAACAAATTTATTAATTCTTCAAGCTCTGACTTCATGGTGCCATATTCCTTCTGCTCTTTGATTATTCAGAGTGAAGGCAGTGTTATTATACCATCTGAATCAATGCTAAGGATGGTATTAGTGTGGAGCTTAGTGAAGGAGAGGTAGGCATTGTGTGGGTACCCCCCAGACACCCCTGGAAGTCACAGGCTTCAGACGTTTGCTAGTACCACATGTAGCTTGCAGCTGGCGAACACTGGCAACTTTTCCTCTCTTTGCTGCTTCCATTGGTGCTTTGCAGTACAGTTGATGTGTGATGAATCTAATGTGACTGTTTCTTCCTCTCACTAACCTGACAATGTACCCAGACACCTCAGGTGGCAAAGCTGTTTAGGTCTTTGCCCTTAGTGACCCCACTCAGTAGACTAGTGGACTCAGGGAAGGAGAGGAAGCTCTTTTAGAGACCAAGGAAGACAGATGGTTCATAAAACCCTTTCTCAATAAAATGGCAGACTTGTGAAAGTCTTACAGACAAGACTGATCTAATACACCATGAACAGAGAAACCCATTTGCACATTTGTATTTGCCAAACTCTCCTTGGGGTCTGTGCCTTATGACCTAGTTACAGTTAATCCCATGGTTTTGCATGGTCCTCTCAGTACTTCTAATAATAAAATTACATTTCAGGGACCCATGATAGATAAAACGAACCACAAATTCAGTGCCAGAGTGCATCTTGTAATGGTAAAAGTCATATCTCACAGACATTGGACAACCATCACAGCAGATTGTATTTTTTTCTTTAAACTCACATGGCTTCGTGTCTCCATTTATGCCACTGCTTCTTTGATTATTGTTGCCCTTTAATGGGTAGCATGAAATGAATGAGGGGGAAAGTCACTGCCAAATGTGTCCCACTGCAAGTTTTGACAGATGCTCTGATATGAGCTGCTGTCATAATGGACAAGGAGGGAGAGAGCTCCGAAAGGCTTTTAAGAGTTCAGATTTGGTTCAAGAGGTCTCATTAGTCACATGTGAGACATATTAACATTTTCCATTAATTCCAATGAATTTCCCAAATTTATGTGAATTTCCATGCTTGGTGCCATGGTAAAAATGTAATGAGCCTTGAGAAAAGAGAAAAAAAAATGAGTGAAAGAAAGAATCCTAATGTTTTCCAGGGTCTACTGAATGCAGGTACATGTTACAGCTTAACTCTATTAGACTGTCAGATCTCGTGAAATCACATCAGCAACCACACAAGGTAGATATTATTATCCCCATTTTACACAGGGAGAAACCGAGGCTGAGAAGGTTAAAGGACTTGACAAAGGGCCTGTCAGCAGCAACTATTAGTCTGCAGGACTCAGTGATGGAAAAGCAACACTGAGATAAGTGTGGCTTCCAGACCCAAACTTATCTCTTGGGGAACAAATGTATCAGAAAAATACTTTCACAAATGTATCCATTCAGGCATCCTGGGTAATGATCGGATAAGTAAAATCTCAAGAGATCAGGTGTTAAAACGGTAGGAGCAGTGAGGTGCATGAAGCAAAGGTACACTTGGTGGATACACTTACCCCTCGGGGTGGCACAGACAGAGATCACCACACCCCCACCTGCTGACACAGGTCTCCCACCCGGGATGGGCTGAGAGCCAGGCAGTCTTCAGAAAGCTCTGCCAGGACACCCTCCAGGGGCTGTTTCTAAGCACAATAAAATGTCTTTGCCCTGTTCTTAGCTGTGATTCTTAGCTAATCCTCCCTTAGCAAACACAGAATTTGTAGTGGATAGGAACATAAAAGGGTAAGTTACTAACACCCTCCTGAATAGGAGGGATAGAGGCAGGTTTCAAATGCCATTAAATTTTCACCAAAGATAGAGAGGGAGTGAAAGGCCTAATGTTGAATTATTATTATTTTTTAATCTGTGTTCTCATTCTTTATGCTCTTATGAAAAAAATGGGTCAATGCCCTGAAAAGGTAAAGGGAATAGAAAAAAGGAGAGTGAACTACTCAGACAAATAAATAAAACATGTAAGAAGTATAAATGGTGCTTTCTAAGCAATGGGAAACCCGAACGACCCTTGTTGTTGGAGATTTATATGTCTGAATATCTCTGATGCCCTGTTGCTTCCTTCATACTGTTACAGGAGAAAAGCAGCCCCAACCATCAGCACCCATAGTTAAATCATTCCAGAAACACCATTATTAAGGAGACAGAACTTAAAACACACACATACACACACACACACACACACACTCACTCATAGAACACAACACACATTCACACATATGCCTGTAAAACATTATGGGGTTCTATTTTTATGAGAACTTGGGGTGTGTAGATACTTTCTGTATGGCCTGGACAATAGAGTACATCTTCAAAGCTGCCATTTTAAAGATGTAAATATAAACAGATATACTTGTATATTTATTACTACTTCCAATAATGTAACCATTATTTGAGGACCAGGATCATGGCCTAGATCACCAGATGGGTCAGAATGACACGGATTTCTTTTATATTAATACTATAATTAGGAATGCTTAACTGACCACTTCCTACATGACTATTGGTCACACAAACTTTAGAAAGAATCCTGTTCAGGAATGTGCGCATCTTCCTTGAATCTACCATTTCTGAAATTTTCCTATGCTGTTTAGATGATGCATGCTATAAAGTTGCCTAAATGATTAATTAAGCCAGTTCCAATCTCCACCAAACTTTCTGTAAGTTGTCCTAAGTCAAAGCAAGGATAGATGGTAGAAATATTACCTGCCTTTAGAGAGCTGCAAGAAGATAGACTTTCAGAGAATTGCTTCATCACCAAAAAATGTATCTTCTTGTATCTTAAATTTCTGAAACCAATACTAGGCTTACGTTCAAAAATATCATAGTAACATAAGTGTGTACCATAGCTTTTTTCTTTTGTTAGTAAACATTCCTCAGTAACTTTGATTACAATGGGCTTGTATAAATTAGCATGATTTACAAGAAATTTTACACATCTATCAAATGGCAGCTTACCTTGCTTGAGGAACATATACTGACCTACGCACTGTGATTTCTGCACCATTGTCTCTAAGATACACTTCACTATTGCAGATTTTAAAGACTACTTGTAACTGTAACTCAGTGTGGCTTTGAGATCTCAATCGCATGTTAAATGAAATCACGGAACTGAGATCTTATTTTTTCCTTCAGAAAATTTCTATACCTCTACATTCCTAGCATATGATGTCACAGAACCCTTTACTCATTCATTCATCCATTCATTCATTTGCTTATTTGTTCACAAACATTACTGAGCTCCTATTTTCAGTGCTTTTTGAAGATGGAGTCACTGAGTCCACATTAACGAGACATTTACAATAAAATCTATAGAAGAATAAAATAATACATTTAAAGAATGAATCTCAATGCCCATCCAGTATAAAAAGAGGGAACATTCTGATAGACAGCTTTGTTTCTGGTGGTGGCAGACATAAGCAGAGTCCCCCAACACTCTGTGAAATTCCACATAAAATTTCTAAGTAACGAAGCTGCCCTTGTTTGCAAAAAGATGCTCTTGGTCTGAGACTTGCAGAAGGATTGATTATCAGAATCATCCTTTACATTCATCAGATATTCTCCCATTTTTATGACTTTTCAAAATCAACCAAACAATAACTGTGCAAGGTTTGCAAGTATTACTTTTTCTTTTAGATGTCCTAAAGAAAAAGATTTTAGTCAAAAGTTGAGAGTCTATTTCAGGTGCCTTTAAACAAACAAACACACAAAAAGTGGAAAATGAGTCTTGCTTTGAAATGTTGGATCATTTCTCCAAGTGAAGCGCTACCAGTGGTAAAGACACAAAGGTGGGAGGGAGTAGAAAGGGGGGCTGAAATGGCATCAGTGACATCCTGTCGAAAGGCTGGATGTTGTTGAGAAGGAATTTTCGGTGCCACAAGACCTTCCCTCACAGTCCTGGGGGCACCATTTCTATCTTCAGCTGCACCTTGGGAATAAATAGAGAAGCTGTGTGGGGCACAGCCTGTAAGGTCACCCAGCTTATTTAGCCTGTGTGCGACCTTAGGCTTGTTGTCTGAGTACCACCATGAAAACCATTTTGAGGTACTGTGCGCAAAGGCTTCTATCGAGGGCTGTGATGTTGTTAATGCTAAAATGTAGAAAGAGAATATCTGTCCAGAAATCCATTCACCTATCATTGCTCCAGGAAATTATGCTTCTGCTTTGAAAAATGTTGCTGTTGTTGCGCATATTCTTCGCTTTTCTATCCCTTGGGTGCCACATACTTGATGTGAGGACTTTTTTTCTTCTTTTTTGGCATTTAGAGTGCAAAGGTGCCCATGAGGACTGAGGGTTTGGCAGACTTTTCCTAGTGAACACAGGGGTGCCTACTGCTGGCAGGCAGCGCCACAACTTATTTTAAAAACATTCATTTTGGGCTAAGAATGATAAATCTGTATTTATCTTCTAAAAATGCTCCCAAAGGGGAAGAAGGAAAAGAGGGCCTTGATTTGGAAAGCATAGAGACCAGAGAAAAGAAGAAGGCAAAACTCTGCTTTTCCCAATCATTTATCTTCTTTGATACTTCCCACTGGGCATTGGGTACATTTCCAGTCTGTGTTTTGAAAGATAAAATGAATATTTTACTTAACCAGCTGTATTCCAGAATATGTTACCATCCTAAGCCTCATTGTTAAAAGCCAGAAGAGTTTGCTTTTTGCGTCATGTATTAGCCAGAAGAAAATGTTTTCCAAATAAGATATGGTGGTTTCCATCTCTGGGCATTAGAGTAACTGCCACTTTTGATAGCTCTGCAGTATTTCCACCCAGTTTTCCTAGCTAAGCTATTCCTGGTGTCTAAGATGCTATACTTCTCATCTCAGATAACCCCTTTTTACTGTGCAAGTATAAACTAATTCATAGTCTGAGAGAAAAATTGGAATGAATGAGAGATTCTTGGATATTTTATGAATCAATAACTACATTTTTCCGCCAAATGGATAAATCGGCGTTGAGAATTAGTCCAATTGTAATGTAATCATACTTTAATAATAGTTGTTAAGTATGCAAATAAATGTTTTTCAATATGACCTAAATTTTAAAATATAGCTTTTTATTGTTCTTTTTTAAAGTCTATGGTTCTTAGTTTTTTTATGCAGTATTTATCCACTTTAATGTGCATATAAATTAACTGGAGTTCTTGGTAAAAATGCAAATTCTGCTTTGAGAGGCCTGGAATGGCCCAGCAGTCTACATTTCTATCCTGTTCCCAGGAAGTATCAGCACCATTGGTCCACAGATAACATTTGTACCACCTACCCTTATCATGCTACTGGGACTACTGCTTGGCAATAATGGGCACAGAATTAATACCTGGCAATGGGTAAAGAAGAGTGTTACAAAAATAAGTCTCAGACATGTTCTCATTTTCAAATGCAAGACCAGAATGCTGATAAAGATGCAGGTAGTG
This sequence comes from Dinomys branickii, assembly GCA_004027595.1. Classification (NCBI taxonomy): domain Eukaryota; kingdom Metazoa; phylum Chordata; class Mammalia; order Rodentia; family Dinomyidae; genus Dinomys; species Dinomys branickii. The sequence goes on along the minus strand of PVLD010005324.1, from coordinate 49,411 downwards.
AGAGCCAGGAGGCTTTAGTTGGGAATAAGGACTCCACTGGCTGTTGCACTAGAGATGATCCATGCTATACTATAATCAGTAAGAGAATGATTATGAACACTCAGTAGAACAGACATTTTTATGCAGAAAGAACGGGAAAAGTGTGCAAAAATGACATCAGCTCCACAGCATGGCTGGCCAGTCCTCAGGGAAGGCACCACTGCTGTGGAGACCATAACATAAACATACACATCGCTAGATCAAACTCATTTGGGGAAGCAGAATAGGAAGCCCTGGTGGGCTTTATATGCTGATGCAGCACACTCCGATGGTTCATTGGTCATTGTCTCTAAGGGTAGCCCGAGGATAGGGTGGATCTCAGTCTGCCTTCTTGCCCTTTTCTCCTATCTAGGACAAGACACAAGAATAATATAAAGGCAAGAAACAGTTTAATTAGATTTGAAGGCATAATGACCTCTGTAGTATCAAACATCACCACTTATTGTAAAACAGTTCAACTTTTTGCTTTTGTTTGTAATAGAAGCTCCTCAAAAATATTTCATGGGTCTATTCCCCACGTAGCTATGTAACTTTGTAGGTTATGGCAGCAAACTCTGAGGTAGCCCTCATGATCTCTGTCTCCTAGGTCTTGCATACTTGTTTAATATGTTTTCACATTCTTGGTCAGTGGATGAAGGACATCAGTTGAGGGCTACACTTGAACTACTCCAGAGAGGGAAACCTTGACAGCACAGATTGTAGGCAGGAAAGTGAGGCCAGGGCAGCTAGGGCTTAGAAAATGGAGAGAAAGGGTTACTTTTCTACTGAGACCAAGCACAATGAAAATTTTCTAGTGGCTTTCAGGATATAGAAGATGCAGAAGAGCCCTAAAAGGTTGGGAGATGGACATAAAGTTAGTCACATTACTAGATTTCACATTTTAGTTCAACGAAAGGAATAAAATGCAAGAAGGAGGGTAGAGTGGATTTTGTGATTTAAGTGTGTTGGTTTTGCTCACTTTGTATCTGCATGCAGTCTTCTCACAGAGTGAAAGGCATTATATGGTTCACCTCTTATGTGGATGTATATTTTGTCAAACAGATTTGTGGAAAAAGGGATATTTCATTATTTCATGACATTTCCAGTGGGGCAGGAAATGGCAATATAGGCCATGTAGCAAGATTCCTTTGCTCAAATCTTCTGTAAGAATTCATAAAAAGATGAAGAGATGTGTATGTTAATCATAAGAGAAAAATATCATCTGGGACTTTAGAAAGGATACTTTACTAGATATTGGTTTTCTTTCACTTAGTTTGCTAACCATAGGAGAGTGAAATTTGATGTAACCATACATCCATAGAGACTCAAGTTTTATGAAAGTAAAATGAAACTCTGAAGAAAGACTGAACAGGAGTCATGATGGTGCACGCCTGCAAGGCCAGCACTCTGGAAATCTGAGGCAGAAGGATTGCAAGTTCAAGTTCTAGCCTCAGCTATTTAGTAATTTAGCATGACCTCATCCCAAAACAAAAATAAAGAAATATTTTGAAAGTTCTTGACTAGTTCCAACATCCTAAGATTCTACCTCCATTAGGCCATAGGTCTTTAAATTATAGAACCTCCATACACAATTATAAGAGAAGTATGCTCTTGACCCTTGCCTACAAGACACTTAGCATATTGAGTTTAAGGACTAAAAGGAGCTTAGTACAAAGAAAATTCAAAGGTGATCAAAGCGGGCAAAATATAAAACACTTTTTCTTAAGTCAATGGTACAAGTTTGTGTCAAGAGTTCCTGTGTTACTAAGGACAGTCTGAAAATTTCAAGTGACTTGCACTTAAAAGCCAACACTGCTGTTTCATCCAAGTAAGTGAAATGGATCCAAAGATGAAAGTCCCATTTTTTTAATACTGTCACAAATCCGAATTAAGGAGAGGTGTCTGCAAAAGCCTTTGATTATAGATCATAAAATCTTCAGCTTATATCAGACACTGTAAAATTGCTCAGTGACAAATGAAATGCCTACGCACTAAATATATCTTTTAAGCACCTTGCAGTTCAGGTGCGTTTATCTCTGAGATATAATAGTACTTCTGCAGGTCACAGGTACAAGGTCAGAAATGCTGGTTCTGCTGTTTTGGAATGTAATGCTTAATGGCTCATTATTTGAGGACATAGAGAAGAAGCTTCGAGCAAATACACAGACTGCATTTCATGTGGAAACTTCAGAAGCCAACAGACCAGCCATATTTAGAAATAATGATAGACCAGACCCAGCATGTGCACATATGGCTCAAAAACCACACAGACTCACCGGGATTCAGCTTTATAACAATAGCTTGCATCTGTGTAGTGTTTTGTAGTGTTTCAAAGAACTTTCACATACAGTATCTCATTTGATCTTCACAGCAACATTGTGAAGTAGGCAAGGGAGGAATTGTGTTCCCCATTTTATAGAACAGGAAGCTAGACTTAGAGAGGTTAAGTGACTTGGCCAAGGTCATCCCAATGCCATGCTACAGAAGAACAGGATTTGAATACATAACTGTTGACTTCAAGTTCAGTAATTGTTCCATTACAACAAGCAAATAATATCTATTCAACTACACTGTTGGCCATTCTTGGTTCTAAAAGACTATGTTGTGAAGAAGCAAATAATATAGCAGGCATTTAGGAAGTTTTTGTTATCTTCCTGTCCATTTCCAAATGCTTAGAGGTGAAGCAGGTATATTTTTACAATGACAACAGCAAAATATCTCAGCGGGATGACCAATGTGAGGGGTCTCTCAAAGAGCATGTTTGGGTAAGTAAGAAGGAGAAAAAGCAGAATACTGGTAGGTATTACAATGCGAGAGTTGTAGGCCAGAAAAAGGGACAAACATTGATAGAAAATGGAAACTGAAGTAGTGCGAACATCCTTCTCCATTTTACCTGCTAATCAAGTAAACACTTGCCTTTCTTTTCTCTAATCTCTTTTCCAGCAATTTGTCAGCTGAGGAAGCCTTTGTGCGGCCCCTTACTGTTTCTTAGCTGTTGAGAAGTCTCAAATCTGCTTCATTCTCATCAGCCAAGTCTGGTAAATTTTCCATATCCCCTCTCCACCTGCAAGTGCCTAGTCCTGTCTCTTATTCCCTCAGAGCCCTCTTTCGCATTCTGTGACATGAATGAGCCAATTTCTCCAAGTGTTATGTGAAAGCTGAGTGGTGAATTGACAGATGAACTGAACCAGCATGGTGCTGGATGTGGGAGGCCTACCTGAGGGTTTTTGCCAGAAGCATAAGTGGCAGAACTGAAGAAGAAGAAATTGAGGCTGTTGGGAGCTGGGACAAGTTTTGGGTGCTGTTAGAAGTTGTAAGCAGCTGTTGATTCTGCTGGAGGATCTTGTCTTGATGGCTTTCCTGATGAACCCCGCTGTTCCCATAGTCTGAGGAGTGCAGGACCTTGTTGTTACTGAGAATGGTTTTAGTTCACTTTGGGGGAGCTCTGATCTTCACTTTGAGCACCGCTTCCTGGCCCCAGAAGGGAAGACGGTGCACTGCTCACTTGGAGAAGCTTATTGTGCTTCTTTCCTGATGGGAACTCGGCTTTCTTCATAATCAGAGGAGCTCAGCACCTCACAGTTGCTGAGGATGGCTGTGGTACTTTTCAGGAGAGCTCTGGATCTTACTTTGGTGAGTATCACTTCCTGGTTCCAGTGCAGATTGCTCAGTCTGCTGGCACAGATCCTTCATCCCACTGGCACAGACTTTCTAACTTCCACCCCTAACCTTTGGGCCTTCCCAGCACAGATCCATGAAACAAGCCTGCATGAGACACCATCACGGGCTCTACACCTCCAGTTTTACTCATGGGAGGCATTGCCACCAGCTGTAGGTCATCAGCTGGACTCAGTATATTATCATGGGATCCAGGCCCTTGGCTGGATTCTTTGATATTTTGTGTGTGGACGGATTTCCTGCATTCTTTTGTATATGATTCTTTGGGTGACTATTATAATCTTATAAACTATGTGTCCTGGATTATATTTTTCCCCTGAAAAAATCCCAAACCACAACACTGATTCTTCCAGGCCATGTGCTATTATCCGAACAAGAAATGTGAAATCTGAACCAACTGTGGATATCTGACCTCCCTATGCTCACTCCTATGGCCCCCAGCATAATAGATGCCAGAAGCTGTCTCCCCTGACACATACCACAAACTCTGATTGCCAGTGTCCCTCTTTACTCTTTGCTTTAGCTAGTTGGTAATAACTAATTGGACGAAGTAAGGGAAATGAGATCTATTTCATCTTTTTCACCCACAGGTGTTACGGGTGGAGAAAGTTGGGAACCTTTTCTTTGATACCTTTTCCCTGAGTTCAAATAACATATCTGATCTGGAATGCAGGAACAGCTGGAGGCTTTCTCCTCCTTTTCTTAGCCTCATGCTCATCTATTTCAGATGAGCACATTCAGAAACAATACAAGGAGAGTTTGCAACCCAGGAGTGAGTGACACTGATGGTTGCAAAATCTTGCAGGTAAAAACCTTAAGAAACTGTGACTCAAACGATCATTTGGTTTTTAAGACTTCCTGCTATCTTGTGACTCTAACTCGTCCAAACAGCATCAAAATGGTAATAAGGCACGGGAGGCAAGAGGAATCGTTAACTATTTCAGTCAGTGACTTTAGCCTGAATATCTACTATCTTTGGATTTTCCAGACAATTAGAAAAAATCTTTCCATCAAATTGTGCCTTGAAAACTCAAAAGAGGTCATTAGTAGGCAGCTTCAGCCTTTGCTTGCCTTCTCCGCAGGCGCTGATGTGTCTCTCTCTCCACCTCAGCCTCTGCCTGTTGTCTTTGTTTTCACTAAGAAAGCTCAGAGACTCCAGATAGTGAGAAAGTTTGGCTGAGATAACTGATAAAGGACTCCAAATTTCACCTTGCAGTCAGGATGGCAGTTGGTAAACATATTTTGCAAGGGTACTAGAAATAGAATTAGCCTTCTTTATAGGGAGGAGATACGGCAATTCTCTTACCAGTATCGTTTGCCCTACAGCTGCAAGGGGATATTGTTGGGGAGAAACTGCAAGGTCCTTCCTACTCAGGTGGGATTGAACACAGCCGGGGAGGCAGGGAACAGAACTAACAGGTGGAAACATTGCATTAAAGAGGGAATAAATCTCATCGGGAGCAAGCCATATAAGAACCCTGTGTAGTCTTTTAGGTGGTGACTTGTGGGAAGCAGTGAGAAAGAGAGGTGAATTTGTAAGGTTGTGCCTCATAGCCAAAGTTTCAATGGAAGCTGTGAATAAGCGAGAGAGGGCAGTGTTGACACATCTAAAACAAGAAGAGTACGCTTACAGGCAGAGCCTTGAGACAGTTTTTGTTCAAAATTTATGGATTCTTATTGCTTGTCTCACCCCCAAACTATACTCCCCCACACATACATTTCTCTTAGAAGTTTTGTCTGACCCCTTTCAAATCCGAAACCTGAAACTGACATCTAACTGGAGCCCTGGTGAAGATTCAACTGTGATGACGGAGAATGAAAAACAAACCAAACCTGGGAAAGGAAAGAAAAAACATGATAAATTACTTGTAACTAAATGAAATCATTTCAATCAAAAGCATTTTTTTAAATGAATGAACTTGCTTCTGTGCTTGATTCCAGCTTTAGCAAGAAGATCAAAGAAATTTATGACCTGTGTCTCTTCAAGCTTGATGCCAGAAACGAACACGTTCTCATTAATAGTCATTTTCTCGTCAAAAGAAGGCTTTCATACAGACAATGAGCATTGCCTTCATAGCTTTCTTGTTGGCAAAATTTTTATTAGAAGTGGATGGCGGGTCTTAGAGGATGATGTGTTATGTGTGCATTTGTGTGTGAACTGGGAGGGATTTTCAGTTGCTTTTATGTCTCAAATTTTCTGAACATATATGGAGTTCAACTTTCAAAATGCTGCCTGCTTATTGAGGTGGGAGATGCCCTGACCTGGTGAGAGGCCCAGTGGACAAAGGTAAATCTCTAACCATGTGGATGTTTTCAGTCTGATGATGGGAAGGAAGGAAATTTCCTCAGGAGTTCAAATTTTGCACATTTGAGGATCTCTGGCTTCACACTGGGACTCCACGGGGAGACTATTGTAGAGACTTAAATAATTATCTGCTGAATTTGAGCAACGAAGTTCAAAAGCTGAATAATGGAAAAATAAAATAAATAGGCACAAATCTTCCTTCCCCTTTCAGGAACAGGATGTTTTGTTCCTCTTCACTGAGTGGTTTCTGTTTGCTTGTTTGTTGAGTGCATCAGCCCCAGCCTGTGCCTGAGCATATATTTAGACACACAAAGAAACTAGCAAGTACGACTGACTGAAAATTCAATTACACAATCAGTTTAAGGTGGGTTTTTGTTTTCTTCACAAAATTCACCAACACACCTAACATGTAGATCACCATATAACCATAGTTAAATAATAACATGTATTTGGGAAATATTGTAGTGTGACTTTAAAACGAAGATGATACCAAGTCATGTTATCATGTTGGGCTTCAAGTTGCGGCAGGCTGATTTGTACCCGCCCCCCAAGTACCCCAAGCAGAAGTGCCTTGGGCTCACTGGGATGTTCTCACATTGCTACAGATAGCTTTCTTCCTTGTTAACTGTTTTCTTTCACAAAGCAGCCTCTTTTCTTGACTTTTATGGGATTATGCACTTCCAGTTGTCTTTGCACTTTCCAAATCACTTGTGTTTAGCTTCTTTTCCTAGCATCCAGTTCTGGGCATGTGTGTTCTGCAGTTTGTCCTGGGATAATCTGTCTTCCATGGTGTCAAGTGATATCTATATGTCAATGACTCCTACATTTCAGTTTAACTCTAGCCTCTCCTTTAAACTCCCCATTACTATAGTTACTTCTTAGGACGTGTCACCAACAGAATGGCTCATGGTTGTCTCAAACTTAAGATGATCCAAACTACAGTCTTAGTTGTCCTTTCCCCCAAAGTGTCTGCCCTAAAATTTTCTTTAGAAGGGTTACTACCAGACAAACCACATGCTGAACTTAATTTTTATTCTCTCCCTACCCATCCTTACCTATCTGTAATAGGTGAACATACACAGACATGCTCTTACATGTATACCCATGAATGTGTTTCAACTAAATATGTTTTCCAAATTTTGGTTGCTCTAATCCTATTGAAAGACAACATCTCTCAAAGTCCTTGTTCCTCCCACTTGTGTTTTAAACTCTCCAATCCAATCATCATGCAACAATCAGAATCATATTTTTAAATTATTGCTTGACTATATTGCATTCCTCCTTAAAATCCTATTTTCCCTCTTCAGTTGAATAACACTTCATGGACACACAATAGCTGAAAAGGTCCTTGCTCCCCTTAACAAATTCATCTTGTCCTCCTCTGGCCCCACTCACTCTGCTGGATCATTCAAGCTTCCCATTAATACATTTGCCGGGTTCTGCTCTAATTCGGTGTCTGCCCATGCTGTTCTCTTTGCTTTTCCCAAGAGTGACATGAATGCAGCCTTCATGCACAAGGTGACATGTCGCTGTTTCACGGACACTTATGCTGACCACTGTACGCCACAAACCCTACGCTTTTTATCACTGTACGCTGTTTTGTCCCTCAGCACAATCCCAGAGAGCTGAAAACACATCAGTTTTATGCATCAAGAACTCATTCAGTGTTGAGCAACACCTGCCATGTAGTAGCCACGTAATATGCTTTGAAGGAATAATTTTTAGAAGGAAAGAATAAAACAGAGCTTTTATGACTAGAAACACGGCTACGATAAGAAAGAGGCTTCAAAATGGTAAGTTTCTGTAGTAAACTAGAAATAGCTTTTCTTTCAGCTATACACAAATCTTTACAAAATAAAATAGTTTTGTGGTTTGTAAGTACTTCAATATGTAAAATCTTCCTTCTTTCTCAGGCCAAAATATTTTTTGTGATATTAAAAAAACAAAGAACACTTGACGATACCATCCCTAAAATCATGACACTTTTTCTCTAATGAGCACAAACATTTCTTCTTGAAAACATATATCGGTGCAAATATCATACCCAGGGAATTGTGCAATGAAGATACTGGTTCAAAATCTCTTTGTAAAGTGACAGGAACAGTCAACTAAAGTAGACTTTATTTGGCTGAGAACATTTTTGGTGGCCACCAATAGTTCTCTCAGGACTTAGAATATTACCTGCATTTTGCAGTACCCTCCTTCAAGTGTACTATTAATGTATAGAGTTAAAACATTAATACCCTATTGATCTAATTGGATAAGTGGAAATTTTAGGAGCTGGATAAAACATCAAATGAGAAGAAGCAAAGAAGAATTCTAGGTATGGCCCAAAGAGTGAACATTTCAGAATGAATCACAATGTTTCCAAAGGATTACAGGGCAGGAAGACTCAGATCAGGTGGTTTATTACCTGTTGCAGTCTTCATGATGCCATTGTCATTGCCGATAGGGTTTTTTCTGGGCAAACTGACTTGGCTTTAAAAATGTTTGCTGTCCTGGGAAAAGGGAGCTCATATTATATGTACCATACTATATTAAAATAAACTTGATAAAGAAAGTAGCAGGGGACAGGTTTAAAAATAATTATGCTGAAGTTCCTGACCAAGTCAACTAAAAGAGAAAAATTACTCATTATTTCAGCATTATACATACATGATAAATTGTTAATAAATTTAGTAAGCTTTCTCACGTTTAAAATAACATTTTTTTCTCACATAAAAAGAAGATCCTGAAATACCTAAATACAAGGATATCATCCACTCTTGAGAAATTATACCTAAATAAGAATTTGTAACTATCAAAGATATTGAAAGACACAGTGTTAAAATTCGGATTAATTGATGAGTCCTGTTGGAATCTGGATGGACTAGGTTCTCTGTAAGGAGCTGAGTTATAGTGAGGCACAGTGTTAAAGATCTCAGAAAGGGCAGAAGTGCGGACATAGTGCATGTACTGCTCACACGGAACATATCAGATCTGTGAGTAAAAGTGAGTTTAAGGGCAAACATCTGCCCGTTCTTTCATGTAACATGCGCATTGTGCAGCTCCCTATCTTGGGGCCAGCTGTCCCCAGCGGGAACCCTCTGTGCTGTCCAACGGACACCCTCACACCCTGATCTAAATTCTACCATCTACTGCCTCAAGTGGCTGTCCCTCTCCTCCCTCTCACTCCCTCCTTCCCCTTATTATTTTGCACATCCCTAGGGCTCAGAGGGTAGATCCTACCTTTCATCAAACTTTTCTTGTCCATTTAGATATAACATTTTTCTTCTGAAATCCCCATAAAATAATTGTATGTGCATTGTTTGACATTTACTTGTACTCTGACTTTTGACATGTCTACCATTATTATCTTATACTTTTCTTTGAATTTTGAAGTACTTTCCTCAATTATTTGTCACCAAATTAGATTTAGATATTAAAATTATATTTTATGCCTTTTTTCTTTTCCTTTTGATGCTCAGAATTGAAACCATGGCCTGTAGATTACAAGTCTTAATGGCAAAGCCCATGGTTGATTTATATATAAAATCACATATGCAACACATATATTATGTATATTATTATATATTACATTCAATATTACATTTATATTGCATAATATATATATGTAATTACATATATATTTGCAATTTTCAAAAAGTTCAGTACAACTTTTTTGGAAACCTCCCTTGCAACTACTAATTTTCCTTTTTAAACCTCCCCGACCTTGTTAAATTTGTGGGAATTCTGGAGGGGGAATTTTGTTTCAAATATGTCAGACTCTTGCATCAAGAAGAGATGTATCTCTTCTCTGCCATTTTTGTGTTTTTGTTCTCCTTAAACTCCAGATTTTGATTTTCAAATTTAATTGTCATGTCCCTCTACCTCTTATCAAATTCTAGCATCATAGTGTTTATACCTGAATGAAACCAATTGTGGTGGCCTAAGGGAAGGAAATGACTTTGGACTAGGGAAAGTGCTAGGTGATCCTGACCTGCCCAGAGACTGTGAGGCAGTTCCCAATTTCCCCCTTCCTGTTTGTTTCCCTCTTCCTTGTCCTGGCTATCTTTATTTCCCTGTGTCATAAAATGTGCAATCTAACGGTCGGGAGTAGCATTTATTTTTACCCTAACCAGGCACCTCATGCCTCATGTACAGTAGCACATCTGATGTTCATAAGACCCGAGCGGGGTGCATTCTGTTGTTCCAATTCATAGATCAGAAACTTGAGATTTCGGGTTTTCCCAGGACGTCAAACCTAAAACTGCAAGATTGGTGTTGTGCTTTAGCAGAATTTTTTTGATACTGAAAACAAAAATAAACCCAACTAAGAGGGACACAGAGAACTCCTTTTATCAACTCTAGTAAAAGCATTACTTTCTCCCCAATCCTGCAGAATGGATGCATAAAACAAACAGACAGTAGCGGTGGGTGAGGCTATATGCGATAGGTAAGCAAGAAGAATCCTGTGGCATGAGTCAGGGCTATTGTAATTTTGAAGCCAGGCGCCCTTGCTATAATTCCTATTGCTTTTGCTGTTCGTGCCCCCTACCATTTCCGGGCTTCTGGTTAGGATTTGTGTCAGCAGTGGAATTTAACAGGTGGCGACCATCTGAGTTACACAAAGGAAACGTGTGAAAAGGTTTGCTACAATGACAAGAAATTTCAGAGCAGCAATATTCAGTGTAATGCAGCACACAATCCTCTTCATGAGAACGGAGACTGCTTCAAGCCAAAGCAGTATTGGTCTGTATGGAGCGGTCACCAGCTACCTTTAGTGATAACGTTGCTAGGATATGAAACTCCAAACGCACTGTTAGGGTGAAAGTCGGATTTTATATTGGAAAAACAACAACAAAAAGCGGACGAGGTGGGGAGAAAGAACATGAGAGAAAGAAAGGAAAGGAAAGTCAGGAAAACAGTCAGTCCCTGGTGCTTTTCCTGAGCATTAGAGGCAAAGGGATGACATCACCGGCAGCCTATCAGAGCTCTCCAGCTTTGTTCAGGTTCCGAAGCCATGTCATCACCGCTGATGCAGCCCAGAAATGAAAATAGAACCATCTCTAAATATACAACAATGAGAGTTGAGCACTGCTTTAAAAGGATGAGAGAGCCAAGAAAAACCTCCTTAAATCATAGTCTTCCTTTCATAAAGCAACCAAAATTTGGTTCCTGGAGCCTCTAAGCTTGATGCTTATTTCAGTCAATTACATAACTGGCAGTTAAAGCTAATTAATTCACAACTGAGACCACTGCCCAGGGATTCCAGTTTGCCCCTGGATGTGGGACAGAGGCAAGTGAATGCCACCCTAAAATGCTACAGTGAGACCATTGCCGCAGTGTCCAGGGGATGACAGTCTGTTGGTCTGGGGCCAAAACAAGGAAGGAGGGCTTCCCAGCACGGTGGGCAAGGGACTGCCATTGTCAGTATGTTTCACTAAGCTAAAAGCAGCGTTTACAGTTGTTGAAGTTTGATTGATCTGTTGATAAACACTAATGTTTTCCACTTGACAATTTCTCCATGTTAATTTCTTTAACGCTGGCAGTCCTGCCTGGCAGAGCCCTATAAATAGTATCAGTGTCATCATCATTTTTAAGTTATTAATGAGCCGTCGTGTTTCAAGGGGCTGAGATTTGGGGACAGGTTGTGCTTCACTGCAGTTTCTGACATTGATATGCCAGTATTTGGAACTTGGTTGAGATGAGAGCATGTTTTTAAAAATATTACAGCACTGGCCAAATGCATCCATAATAAAAGAGAGTTGTTTGTAATTAGTGACTAATTAAACTTTGGAGAGGGAAATAAAGTGCCAGGCCCCTGTGTAAAACACACCCTCGATGCTGAGGCATTAGTACCATCCCCACCACAGCCCTCTGCTTTCTTTGCTACCTCTCCCTACACAGCACCTTTTATCACTGAGATAAATGAATGCTTGACTCTGGAAATCAGCTTTGGGTCAGACTGTTCTGTCTGCCAACTGGTGACAGGGGACCAGAGCCGCTTTCTCCAATTAGCAGATCCCCCATCAGGCAGCTGGACGCACTGTGAGTTTGCAAACACCACACTGCAGCAGCTGAGCCTTTGGCTGAGGTCTCCCACACTGGCAGGTATGAGTCCTAAAGCCAGACAGACACGTGGACCAGCTAACACCCTATCTTTCAAGTCATTTCCTCACCTATCGGGAGTGGTTCAAATGGGCACCAAAGACACCACATGATAACCAGGACGATGGTGGCTTCTGTCATGGTGGGCAGATGTCTAGGTGGGAGCACTGCTTTCCAGTAACCAGCAACATGAGGAGGCCACTTGATTAAGCAGGATATGATAACATCTAGTGTTCTGGATCGGAGTATGTGCATTGTAATCTTAAGTTTCTCTGGCTGATGAGGTTATGTTAGCAGTGTGTCTCCATACCTTCCTTCTAAGTGTCCAGTTTTCTTCCACTTTAAATCACTAATTACGACCTATATTTACCCAGATCCTTTAGGATTTGCTTTTGAATTTGTATAAGTGAAAACCTCATTCTTCCCATCAGTTTCTATATATGGATGTAGATATAGATGATATCGATGATACAGATGATACAGAGAGATAGAGACAGATGTATAGGTATTTGCAGAGATCAGTAATGTAATAAATGTATTTGCATTCCTTGTATAAGGTTCGGAAGATCCTTCCCACAGAGCTTGATTTCAGAAAATACAGAAAGTGATGGATGCTCCAGTATTTCTGGTTAGAAATAAAGAGAAGAGCTTAAACATTTAGTGTCCAAGAAAGATATTTTAATCAACTAATCCAAAATGACAGCAAGCTTTCCATTTAATCTTGGGTTACACTTCTCACTCCTTTGTAAGAGAACTGAGCGAGAATAACTTAGGACAAGAGACAAATTTGATATGCCATTTTTCTATAATAATCTAATTAAACTGTCTACCATTCAAAGGACATTAAGGGAAATTTGGGTTGGTACCTTTCTGCAAATCAACAACTTCCAGCACATAATTATTAGCGATAAACTGGCACCAACGAAACAAATGCCTGAGTTCAGTAATCTTGGTTATATTTGGAAGCAGCACAATGTATTTCTGAAAATAAAGGTCACTAATCTGTTTACAGTTATAATGAGAAATGGAAGTGATCTCATAATACTGAGATTTGTTTCCTTATGAAATGAGATCATTTAAAATATTTAAGGAATAAATAAGTTTAAATTAATGAAATTAGTAGATTCATGCTTTATGTAGCAGGAGGTTGATTAAACTTGAGATATTATTATAAAACAAAAAGTTTTAAAAGAAGGAGGTAAAGTGGGAGAGGAACACCCATGCTCATTTACCTGGAGAATGTCAAAGTGTCTGTAAGGATCGCTGAATAATACGGAAACACTAGATCTTGGTGGTGGCTGCTTACTGGATCAGCTGCTGTTCTCACCAAGTAGCTAATGTGAAAAGTAAACTATGTAAAGGGATAATAAAGGGATCATAAACTGGGTGCGGTGACATGTTCCTACAATCCCAGCACCTGGGAAGGATGAGGCAGGAGGATCATAAATTCATGCCCACCCTGCCCAATTCAGTGACTTAGCTCTTGTCTCAAAAAAGAAAAAATGGCTTGAGGATGAAGCTCAGTGTGAAGTACCTAGGTTCAAACCCCAGTACCACAAAAATAACAAATGCTCAGATAACCACTATCTGCTCTTTCAGGGTCCTTAACAGGCCACTGTGCAGCGCAATCATTGGCAGTTGAGACATAAGAGGGGCTGGATGGCTAAAGAAATTATAAGAAAATAGAGAGGAGACAAGTTATTATATTTCTTTGGTTTAAAATAAACTGTTAGGCCAGACATGGTGGTGCATGCCTGTCATCCCAGCACTTAGGAGGCTGAGGCAGGAGGATCATTGTGTTTGAGACCAGCCTGGGCTACAAAAGGAGCTCAAGGCCAGCCTGAGCTGCATAGCTACTGCATAGCGAGTATAATTCTGCATATCAATTCCAGAAAATCAAAGAGAAATTTAGGGGAAAGAAATGGCCTATTGTTCTGATCAGAATAACAAAGACAAGGCAGGCACAACCTTAGACAAAGCATGCACCAGAGGTCCAGGGACCTGCAGCTTGCAGAAGCCATTATTTGGACGTCCTTGTATTTGTTTTCAAAGTGAGACGTGATGGAGTAGATAATCTGCAGTAGCAATGATAGCCTTGATATTTAATTACTCATTCCTATAAGTTCCATCTCTGCATATAAGTGTATGTGGTGGATACCACTACAAAGTGGCTCTGAGCTGGACTTAATATTAACCGGTTAATTCGCTTTCTATGTTTACTTATGACTTGTCTGAAGCTTAGGCACCTTGTCTGGAGATGAGCAGGTGACTCATAGGAAGTAAACCTCTGTGAGTCCCTGGTCACCCTGAGGCTTGTGAAGCTGTGAGGCCTCAAAGGACAAGATAAGGTCACAGCTGAGGACCTTTGGCTCTAACCCCAATTAACTACCAGGAGACTACAGCTGTAGGCTCCACACTCCTACAATAAATACCAACCTAAAGATAAGGTGGCTCTCCTGATTGACATAATACACTACTTGGGAAAATTCTCCCAAGGTCCGGCGAGATTCCCACATTTTCTCGAGTATCCTCCTTTTTTTGAAAACCAAATAAATATGGGCTGCCCAGTGAAGTCTTTGGCTAAATTCAGAGAATACTGAAGCTGTAAGAGAGTTAGTCCCTCCTGGAGCCCGGAAATCATTTCCATTCTCTCATTTATTTAAGCTTTTACCATCCACTTGCTTGGGAGATTGTGAGCCTGGTCTGCCTGCAATAGCTAAGAGTTATTTAACCCAATAGTATGTATGTTCATATATATAATTTTTGCATCACTATTTAAATTATACTACCTATACACACATATCTACACATATAGCCTACTTATATATTTCCGTCTGTACTGAATAAAAAAGTACATGGTCATTCTGGTAGAATATCCTCTCTCTAAAAAGAAAGTACAGCCAACCAGTCAGAAAGGTTATTTTCTCCTTTATAGCTGCAGTTTTAATATATCTTATGACAATCTCCAGAGAAAGTCTATATTTTTATATTTCAGAATATGTTCCTCCACCCCCAAATTCTTCCCAGACTTGATTAAAAGTCTTTTCTCAGATGTAGAACAATTTAAAATAATTGAAGAAAGCAAGAGAAAATCTGTGATTTGGAGCTTCTTTCCATCACTGCAGGTCGTGTGACTCAAAACGACATTATAGGTGAAACAGGACTTAATCAAGTGTCATGTTCTTGGGGGAAGGCGTGCTTTCGGTAATCGTGCTGCCTGCTCTGCGTTATGGAGGTCCACTGTATATTCAGGAGCACAACAGGGAATGCTATAGAAAGGCTCTGGTGTTCTCCTTTCTCTTTATGAAGCACTTACCAGCAACTTTACAGGAATACTAATCATACTGTTGGAGAATTAACAGTTTAATTTTAAGGTAAAAAGAAACATGTCATCAAGAAAGAAACGGCCTTGTCCTCCCCTGTTGTGCACATTGTTCACAGATCCCACCTCTCCTGGTGAGGAAACTGTGCTGCCATTGCCATCTCCCTTTGCCTAATGACCCCTCACCCATTTGCTTTCACGTCTTACAGTGACAATGGCAAAGAGTGAGTATTGAAGCATAGAATGAGTCCAAAGATCACAGCCTCATTAAAGAATGATGGAACTGATCATTATGTCATGTATAGTTATGTCATGTATAGATAGATTCAAAATAGTTTTTAATAAATGTCACTGCTTTCCAATCAAACACTGGAAAAAAGAGGGAGAGAAGGCTTCAGTTAACATTTGTTTGAGCCGTTATAAGATAATATCTCAGGCTGGGTACTTTATAAACAATATACTTTATGGACATTTATTTCTTCCAGTTCTGGAATCTTGGGAGTTGAAGATTAAGGTGTTAACAGCTTCTGTACTGTCTTCTGAAGGTTCCCCACTTCACAGACGGCACAGTCCTACTGTGTTTCACATGGCAGACAGGATGAACAACCTATCTCAGACCTCCTTTACAACGGCATCAAGCCCGCCATACTTCATCACCTCACAAAGGGCCTAATTCTTAACCTCTTAACTCAGCTTGGAGGTTGGGTTGTACTGTATGAATCAGGGAAGGTAAGGCACAAACATGCAGACTTTGGGACTTGGAAAGTCAATTTCTATCAGTTTGATGACACTAGATAGTTAATTGTGATCTGAATTCATTTCTCTGCATTATCAAGATCATAGATAAATATCAGATCAGTGTTCTTAGAAGCTACAAATATACACAAAACTTCTGACAAGTCTGAGTGCTGTGATATTGTGTAACAAAGAGTGTGCCTCAAAAAATTTACCTAAATTCAGAAAAAAGATTCTTATTGAATTCATTCATAGACTAAGTGGTTAATTATTATTGCTTGTTTTAGCTATTTAGCCCTTCACAGATTTTAAAAATGTCACAATGAATATCCTGCCAGAATTTCATTGTAATGGAACTTAGATGAAAAGGTTATAAGGAAGATCACCATTATTTGTTCTTGTTATGTATCCAGAAGGACACAAAGTAAGAGGTATCCCAATTTGCCATCTATTCATGTTTCTGTGACTGCGGTTCAGTGGCTGGTATACACACCAGGTATGAGACACACCAAGTTTCAATGTGAGGACACCATGGAGTACAACAAACGGTCAGCTACTAGACAGGGTTGTGTGTTATTGTCTGTTCCATCCTGTGAGTGGAATATATTTTAAGAGGTACTGCCAATGCCTCAGGATAAACAGAGCCCTAAAACTCTCCACTCCAAAATATATACTGCATTCTCCCTCAAGCTAATGCCTTCCTGGAATACTCTATGCTTTATTGATTTCCCTCTACTCTGAGCTCCCAAAGCTCTTAAAGTCTGTATCACCCCATTAAGAATGCTTTCTTGTACCATCTTGTACTATTAACTAATTGCTTCGTGTGTATGGGCCTTGTTCAATGTGATTGTTAGCGCCTCTTGGGTAGAAACACTTCTTCCTCTCTTTTGCCATTTAGCACTAAGAAAATTCTAAGAATATAATTGACAGAAATAACCTACTGAATCACTAGTTAACTGATCACCCTACTTGAATTACTAAACTGAATTTTAAATTAGGGTTAAACTTCTAATTTGGGTTAGATTTTGATAGAGAGATGATGTATGGAAGGGTCAAGAATCAATTAAAAATAGTATCTCTGATGTCAGCCAGCTGCCAAATACTCCATTTCCTGAAAATACTAAATTGATTTAGAAAATAATTTAATCCTCTTAGAAGAATGTGCATGGAATTAGGGACATAATCCAAGGCTGAAAATCTTTCCATTGAAAACTAAAGATATTAATCTAAGTGGCCAGGCTCTGCTTACCTCTGTACAACAACAGCATCAACAACCAAAACTTCAGAAGAGCTAAACTCTTCACAGCCCAATAAGATGTACTCTGTGTTTAATGGGCACATAAATGTTTGGGGTTCTGAATTAGGAGCATAAGGGTAGATGTATATAGGAGGTGCTAAGCAAACGTAAAGGACAGGAGGAACATTAACAGGTGAGAAATTCAAAGAAAGACATTTGAATGAAGCACAGTCTTACAGAAGGTAGTATGTCAGGAGTAAAGGGATCCAGAAGGCATGTTGAAGCACCCACAGACTAACTAGCAAAAGCTGACACCATCTCTCCAGCTAAAGAAGCAGAGGAAGGAAACACTATTTGGGAACTCAGGGTGAGCTAGAATGATAGAAAATAGGCTCTCTAGAAAGAACTGCAGCCCCTCACACAGACGGTCACTGCCAGAGAGATGTGATGAAACAGAAGGGACTAGTAAAGGGTCCCTGACCCTAGTCCCATCCTTTGACTTCCAGTTTGTACTCCTTATTTACTTTACTGAAAACCAGCCTGGAACACGGTAGGATATTTCAGTCCCAAAGAGCAACTTTTTAGGCCATAAGAGAAGTCCAAGCAAGGTAGACAATGGATAGTAAACCAAGAATAACAGGAATGGTATCTTCATATTGACTTGCAATATTTGTCTTATTGTAAGCATACATGATAAAATGTTTATTTCTAATATGAGGAGAAAGAAAATCTTGGGAGCCTCTGTGCATTACCTCAATGTTTTATCTATTTGGAACAACTTCCATATTTTTCCTCATTAGTAAAGTTAGCTACCACTAGCATGCTTCGTCATAAGACAGCAGAAAAAAATAGTGACTGATAAAAAACAAAAAAGAAACAATCCATTAACATAAAGTAGGCAATACTAGTATTTCTTTCCTCTTTAACTGATCATAAGATCAAAATTGCAATAGTAACTTTATTTTCTCCTTATGCATTCTTTTTTTAAATTTTCATACTGAATCTTATCTGGTCAGGATTCTTTACTTAGTGACATAAATGAAACTTCGATCATACAGGATCTGAGTTGTGAATGGTCTTGTGCACATCAGTTTGCTAAAGTTTTCTGTGAATTGGCATCAGGACATTGCCAAGAATATTTGCAATGAATCGTCTGGGTTGAAGACATACCCATCCACCTGTTATCCTTCTTCACAAATAGCATCCATTAGCCAAGGAACCCAAAACAGCCCAAGGCAAGTTTCAGCTTGCAATCTAATGAAATCACAGCCATATTCCCCAGAGTTTCTGTATCAGCTTGGATAGGCTTATGCAATAACAATAAATAATCCCAAAGTCTCAGTCACTGATAAGAGTTGGCTTAGTTTTTCTATTATCTGTTATTGGTTGGTTGTGATTCTTATTCGTATAGTTTTTCATCCTAGTATTCAGGCTGACAAAGCAGCCTCCATCTAAATAGTGTTGGTCATGTGACTGAAGAAAAAGATAACATGTTGAACAACTCACTGATTTTTAAACCATGGCTTAAAAGTTATGCACATTACTTGTGATCAAATTTTGCTCACCAAGGTAAGTCACATGACCAGACCTGAGATAGAGTACGAACATGCAATCTTCACGTAGGTAAGATAGATATTGTTCATGAACAGTGATGCAAACCACCAAGCCCACTGAGTTCAGAGTTCCTGAAATTGAAGGCAGATTCTTGAATATGAGTTATTCGGCGGTGAGGATGATGATACGATGTATTGATTGCTTGTATAAGATTAGTTTTACAGCTTAAAGGACACTATGTTGAACTTGCAGGGTGCTATTTTTCAGACTAGACAGCTGGCTAAGAGATGAGCTACTTGTGTCTGTTGCTGCAGGGCCATTTCCCTGTTAAACCTGAAAGATCCACTTCCTGCACTGCTTTTCCTTGTTCTGCGGCCCAGGATACTGCTTCCTATCGCTTTGCCTTGTTCTTTCCAGATGGATTTGAGCCTTGGGAGATGCTAGCAGCAAATGAGAAGCTGAGACCAAAAAGGAGATGAGCTTATTTCTTCCAAGCTTTCTTCCTCTCCCTGACATTCGGCAGTGGGTGCATTCTCCGCACAGAGGGGAAACCGTCTGTGTGTAAGCCTGCGGCATACACACCCTCCATACCTTCTTGTTCACTCTATGCAGCCTGATCATGGCATTTCTAGTGTCCAAATTGGTGAAGCTCTAGATCACTGCTGAAAAACTGAGGTAGAAACTTTTTTCTGTGCAGAGGAAGGAAAAGTACTTTGTTATGACATGCCATGTTTCCATATTCATAACCCAGTACACAATTAAGTGATGCTATTTTTACATCCCAAGCTGTCTATTGGCATTTTTGGATTTTTATTCCTTGAACATCGCTCCCCACTTGTGAAGGGATTTCTAGGACTAAAAACTTACCTTTCTTTGTCTTTGAAAACTCACATCCCTGCTTATGGCACCAAATAAACAAACCACAATCTGGCTTTTATGACATTGTCCAAATCTTATTTTATGATGCAGACAATAAAATTATTGTTCATAACTCAGGACCTCTTGTTCTTAGGTAGATTCATTTGTGTTTTCTCATTTTATTATATCTGATATTTACTTTTAGTTATAACCTAAGTGAAAAAATATGTAATTTGTTTCAATCATTATCACTATTTATGTCATTTAATATGATATAATTGATTTCTTATGAAATATGTTTGTCCTAGGATCTCTTTAGAAAGTAGTCATCATTTCAGGAGTTTTATAAAAACATCTTTTAACAGTTGGGAATGATCAAAATTTGTTTTTACTATTTACCACCAAAGTTGGATTAATCATCAAATAAAACAACAAGTTTTCAAGAGACTAGAGTAGTACTAGTTTCTTGGCAAGCAGGGAGACAGGAGCAGGAATTTGCAGGGGTGGGGACGCAAAGAACTCTGGGCATACTAGGCAAAGTTGACCATCTAGTTAAAACCAATATCTTTAATAAGGGTGGCCCTAATTACAAACATCTGATACAGGTTATACTCTTTATTATGGAAAGTGGTCATCTAAATTTCTAAAAAAATTTTTATGAAAGTAGAGGTGAGATGGCATGCAGCATCTCTAAGAGCCTCTTTCATAGGCAGGTTTGTAGCTCATCACTGCCTCAAACATACATTTTCTCTTCCTCAATGTTTCTTGTTCTTCTTTTTCCAAATATTTTCAGTATTAAAACTCTAACCATTTTTCAATACCTCTCCATGTACTGTCCACTCCAGTGAGCCTTGCCACTGCACTCCTGCCTTCATTAATCTCTCCTCTATAAGACTTATTGCTCATAGGGCTCTCTGGCCAATTAATCATATGCTATTACAATGCACATTCTGCTTCCTCATATTATTTAACTTTTCATGCATACACATTATCTTTCTACCAAAGAGGGGTGCTGAGAAGTAATTTTATAAGGTCAGTTCAATGTAGAGCACTAGAGACTGTGTGGAACATGTGTTGGTGGTACACTGTTTGCTTGAACAAGGCTGGCAGCCCCCTCATGTGTCCCCGTAAACAGAATTGATTGTAGCTCTTCTTAAGTCAGAGTATCTTTAATGAAGATCACCTTGTAGTTTGATGTTTAATGTGGAAAATACTTGCATCATCATTATTCACTTCCGACTTGCACAGATTCATGGAAAAAGGAAGGCTCAGGCAGGAGAATCCTAAGTTCATGTCTAGCCTGTCTCAAAAGGGGGAACTGTCAAGGTATACCTCAGTGGGAAGTCCCCTATTCTGACATCAGAGAGAGAACAAAAAGAAGGAAGAAATGCAGAATCATGTGTGGAGGTGGATGTTTGGTGATGATCCATGAAGGGCCCGAAATGGATCTAGTATTTTTCAGAAGGCTGGAGTTAAGAAGTAGATGGCGTCTAGCTAACTGAGCAGTGTCTAACAAGCTGCTCAGGGCTTCCTGGACTTACTTCCCTGAAGTCTTGACAAAGAATTCGTTTGCCAGACTTCCAAGGGAGAACCATTCAGAGAATAAAACAAGTTACAAAGTATGAAAAACCTAAAGTTTATGGTCCAAGACATCCATCAAGTAGCAACCTAAATCCTAAACACTAGACTGATATGAGAAATAAAACACAGAATGTGATCATCACCCTGATGTCTAGAAAAGCATGATGCATTCTGAGACCAGTCCCCGGAATATGACTTCTAATTAGAGGGTCAGCCTTAATGGGACAATGACTACAGATGAAACACACAGATAAACAAAGAACCCTGAATTGTTTAATTAGTGGACAAACATTTATCTCACATAGGACCCAAGTATAAATCTATTAAATAAATTACTTAGAAAACAGTGTAATGTGCTCTCTCTAATATTGGGAATGATTCTGTGTCCTACAATAAGGTCTGTCCTTCACATTCAAAAGCTTGCTTTGCTTTTCAGCCCTTAATGTTCTCTGCAGGCATCCAGCCTCACACCAGGGCCACGCCCGGGGGCCACATAAACGGAGAACTCAGGTGATCTCTTACTGTTCATGGCCTTGGCTCCACACCATTGGTCCTGACCTATTTTGTGTGTCTGCCTTTTTCCCCCTCGCTTTTGATCATCTCAGCTCTAGCCCTCATCTCTTATTCTGTCCTTTTTAGCATCACCTTACCTCACCCTTTATTCTTCCCAGTTCTCCCCCAGTAACAGTAAGTCAACTACCATGGTAAGTGCTCTTCCTGGTATGACCAGGTTCCAGAACCCCTTGGTCACTGCTGTTCCCTTCAGTCTCCTCTAACTTCTCCTGCTCTGTCCCTCCAGGCAGCACACCCTCTCAGTTCATCTCAGCTTCACCATGGATGCCAGCAACATTAATGAATAGCACACCACTTTTCATTGCCTTGTAATGAAGGACTGTGTGCTAGTCTTACTTTTATCTACCACAGCACTGTACATCACAAAATGTTGGGCACATTTGAAGAGTCATGTTTTGTAACGTATTTATAAGTCAGATGAACCTCACAAAGACAGGGAAGAACAGAACTGTAAAAATGGAAGGTGGCACAAACCAAATTTTTGACTTTAGATTTTGACATCAGTATGAACTTGTTATTGTCAGCAAACTACCTTCTATGTGCGAATGAGTCAGTGATGGCAGACAGTGAAGTAGAGGGGAAGTGGCAGGAAGCTACCCCAGGTTTCACGGGTTCCTGGGAGGTTTGATTAGTGGCTACTACATCCTGTCCTCATGTGCTCCTGGAGTCACACCCAAGGGTTACAGGCTCTTTGCCCTACTCAGTGATTTCTCATTACCCCCATTTGTGGAGCCAGTTCAGAAAACAACTTTTTGGTTCCCCATCCATCACTAGTTTGTGGTTCTGAAAATAATTTTTTTTTTTAGCATGTAGGTTGGATGCGAAGTTATTGGTTACTCTAAAATGTTATGACTATTTTTTCTCAGCTGGACAAGATTACAACTCTTCCAATACTCTTCATGGTTAACTCCTCCAGCATTGCTTCATATTTGGCCAAAAAGAGGGAGAGGGAAAAAAAATCAATAAATTTTTTTTTTCAACATGGAGGTTTGGAAAGGAGAAAAGAAGATCCTGTGGACTGACAGGAACACTTTGGTTTCAAGAGGAGCATTGAAATTTGTAACATGTAGACATCTGGGAGATTTCTTAGGTAAGAACATTATGATGCTAATCCACAAACTGAGCACTGTGCACATAGTGTACTTTCTACTCTAAAATTCACTTTAATAAGATTTGCAAGTCACCATACTGTCATCGTGGTGTGAAGTTTAACCTCAGTAATTCTGGGACTTTTTTGCCCTGAGGATGGAGAAATATTGCACATTACATACACATCACCTGAACTTGGGTCAATTGTTCATTTCCATTCTCACCTTATCCTAGTGCTAAATGAAATTTTAAAAAGGCATTAGGAAATAACTAAGAAAAAAACTGTGAAAAAAAAAAGAAGTAGCTTAAAGGTGAACAAAGATGTGCCTCTAAATGTTATGAATGTCATTTTGACAATAAGTTTAAACATATTCTAATTTATTACATAAGAATTTTTGTGTTCCTACAAAACAGTGTACAGACTTCAGGTAGAAAATGTCACTCATTGACAGTTTCTAAATTCTGTGATTTGTTTATCTTTGCTAGCTTAACAGCATAAAATAATTATTAATCAGGAAGCTTTAACTTTTGAAGGTTTGATCATAAATCATCTAATATGTGTTTATGACTACTACAGAAATTTGATGAAATTGAATTGAGGACACCTATCCCCTTAGAAGTAATTTTGACTCTGAGAGAAGCACACACACTACCCATTTATTTGTGTAGTTTATTCCTCCATATAGACAGATAATTCTGAGCAGAAGACTAACTACAGACTTTGGAATTCCTTCAGTGAACCAGCAATGAATCACTGTAAGAGTTTACAGAAACGTTAGCACCAAAACGTTGTTTTCAAAATATCTGTATCAGTCAGTTTGATTATTTTGGTCAACTCATATTCCACTTACCCTCATTCAAGGAAATTCAATAAGAGAAGATTTGTAAGACCAGCATTTGTCACAAAACTTTGCTTTATCTTCTAAGCTCAAACTTGTGCATATTTTAAATTGTTTCATATTTTCCGATGCAGAAAACCTCTTTCGGAGATTTAAGGACTAACTGAACAGAAATACTTAAAACTATATACTGCCAAGGTTCCCAGTTGTGCCCTGAAGTTCCTTCTCTCTAGTAGGAATCAGCTGCAAAGAGATAAAGGGCCATGGAAGGTAGGCAGCAACAGTTTGAAATTTAGTTGATCTATAGCAGTCACAGATGAAAACAAAACTCATTCTGATAGACAGTCTTTTTCTCTAAATCTTGGCATTCTGACCCTTGGATTTGGACAAGACAGAGTCTCAGTTATAGTTCTCCATCATACCAGTGAGTGACTGGAGAATTTAGAGGACCCGGACTTAAAGCTCTAAGCAATGATTTTCAACTTATTGGTCCCATAGGGAGTGAGGAACAGATTCACCATCTGACTCAGAATGGCGCATTTTATTAGGATGCGATGCTGGATCCTTGTTGTAGCAAAACATGAAGGTTAGTCAGGTTTTACAGGAAACCTAAAATTCCCAGAGTCGGAAGCAGGTTAGGTCTTGAGCCAGAAGTAAAATGGAGGGTAGCCATGAACAAGGGCATATGAAGCTCACGTCTAAGTTTAACAGGACGTACTTTACAAATTTGCCTTTGTCTCTGTTTCCATGTTTTATAGTCTAAAGCTATGTTCCACATTCATTTATCCTCAAAGGAATTGTTCAGGTGTTTAAAAGCTCTGTAAAAGAGCCTTCCTGAGGACTGGGGCTAGAGAGAGATAGAACTCTATTCACATAATACATCTGCTTACTTCTCCACCCCACACTCTCAGAAAGTCTGCGGTAACCCAGAGGGAAGCCAAGCTAAACATGAACATCAGAGGTGTGGAGAGAAAAGCAATTCTGGGCTGCACTAGCCCAAATGGATAGGAGCAGAATGAGAGCTATTGTCCAGGGAAAGGAAAAAGGCAGAATTGAGGCTTTGTTTTCCTAAGACAAGGAGGAAAGACAGTTATCGTGGATGTGATTGTCAGGCTTGCTCTGAGGTACTAAGTCATGTCGAGCCTTGCTCCTTACTCACCCTGAAGGGTTTTGGGGAAGCAACATTGTTGCTAAAGGGGAAATCAGAGCCCTCTTTTGATAACCCCTCAAGGGCTACTCCTCACGGAACTCCTTAATTCTGGAACTGCTCTAGGCATTCCACCCCACTGGTTCCTAGCCAGACAGCCTGGGGCGAAGCTGTGGCCAGGGCCTGGAGCGAGAGGGAGATTTAATCCTAGGAGGGAGGAGTAGTGGCCAGTGACTCTGACGTGCTTGGCCTAAGCTACTGTAGAAATCTGTTCAAAGAGTCTTGCATAGGCATTTCCTGATACAATGATTTTAAAAGTCCAAGAAATAAGGAAAACATTTCAAAGAAAACGGAGATAGTTTTTCCAAATCTATTTTTATGCCTGTCAACCTCCTTACCCATTTGTGCAATGAATGACTTTTAACTCTGCCCTCCTCAAAGGTTCAGTATGAAAGTCTTAAACTTTCAGAAAGTCATAGACTCCTCTGAGTGTATTCAAACTATGACTTCCTGGGAATAGGAAGGGACCATGGATAAAAAGACAAAGTCAAATCTACAGAAAATACTGCCTTCAATTTCAAGGGGTGACAGAACTTTAAAATTTTGTTCCTGAAATATTCTTGGATGCGAGGTTGGCTCCCATTCTCCACATACACATGCCTACTCACTGTCTGCAAGTAATTAAAAGAAAATCAGTCAACATGCAGGGGTTGTGGGGAAGTGGTTCAGGGTGTGATGCCAACCTGAAAGACAAGTTCTGCATAACGGATGGTAGTTACTCTCGGTGGCACACTGGTAAGTGCCAAACATCTTCCTACCTCTTACGTGCCATCGTTGTGGTACCAACCACAAAGAAAAAAGTACAGGTCTACCACATGGTTTACCTTCACAGAGTCTATTTGGATTCTCAAAAGGTAACTTGAGGGAAACAATACAAATGGACAAATTAAATAATGAAGTAGTAAGTGAAAAGGTACTGAAGGTGGGGAAACAAATATATTCAGAATGAGGACAGTTTTGCTAAGTGAAAAAGGCTTAAAAGTGCCCTCCCTCAGGAGTAAGATTTTTAGGATAAGAGAGAAAATCATGATAATTTTGGAAAACAACATGTGAAAAGATGTTGAAGTTGCCATAAGGCAGGCTACAGGATCATCCTAACTAAATTAGTGAGGAGGTACGGGAAGGTAGAAGAAATGCTAAACCAGCAGTGTAGAGCTAACCCTCAGAGATTCTTACCATTTTGTAGCAAAGATTCTTGTGAACCCTGAAAGCTATCCCTACAATCTTGAACTTTATTTAGAAGATACGGGAGAATGACTTCAAGTTTCCAAAAAGGACCAACCTATAGTTCAATCTACTATAGTACTCAATACCATTTGTTGATCAAAGATCCAGGAAGATACAGCCAAAGGAAATAAAGAAAAGTAAAATAATAAAACAAAAAATGAATCTATCACTTAAGATAGGAGCTTTATATGCTTGCAAAGTTCAAATGAGTATTTGACATGTTTCTTGTGCTTAAACTGATTAATTGGTACTAATATTAATAAGTCTGGTTGTCACTCTAACAGTCTCCATGGAGAACTCTCACTGGAATGGAAGATACATGCTGTAGCTTCACAGTCAGGATGAAAATTGCGCTCAATAATAGCAGAGGAAAGAAGAAATTAAATGTTATAAGCCCCATAGAAATGAGACAGCATGGGCAATAAGAGTTGAAGAGCAAAAGGAAATTTAATAAGGGTAATGTAATAAGCTTTCTTGTCTGGCAGACACTGAAGGGGATGACTGCCCCCACCCAAAGCATGATAGTCTAGAGAGACTAATTATTCAAGGAAAGTTCAGAAGGATGTCCTGGATGAGCATGATATAATGACAAAGAAGAAAGAAAGAAAAAGACCCTGCATAACTGGGATACTGATAACACCAACCACTGGAACCCTTCCAGCACACAGTCATCTGCAAGCCAGCTGTGCCTCTTAAGAGTTTTAATACCAGCTCTGATTAGCAATAGGGTCATTGCACCTGCTCCATCCCTGTCCTTGCTCCATAAAAGAAATACCTTAACTCCTAACATATATCAATCACTATGTACTTTAGAACAAACCATTTTTATTCACTGTTTTTGCAATTTACAATAACTCTAGGAGGTCTTTTACGTTAGGAGTTTTCGAAGTTATTGTCTACATTAAATAGATGCTGAAATTGAAGCCAAGTCATGCTCTCTTACTTCTGGGGATATAAGGTATGAACAAAAATACGGTGAGTGTTCAGGGTTTTTTCAATTTACAGTAAAAGATGTATTGCCTCCAGTCTCCCTCAAAATACTTCCCCTCACTTCAAACATACTTGTCCCGTTGTTCTTCACACTTTCTGGTGGTTCCCTGTCATTAGCCTCTTTAGTTGCGTTCTCATGGCTGTCTCAATGTCCTGAATTGATTCAAAAGGTTTATATTTCAGGGTCTTTTTAACTTTTGGGAAGAGTCAGAAATGCATGATGCCAGATCAGATGAATCAGGTGGATGAGGACACACAGTGATGATGTTATGAGCCTTTCATTTGGATAGCGCTAGATAGCAGCACTCAACATTTTAAATCTTATTTTATGTAGACAATCACAAAAGAGGACATCAGGAACTAATTCAGAAAGCCACAAAGACAGTGGGAAAGTTTCAATGAAAGGAGAATATTTTATGGGGGCTATGACAGTTTGCCTTTTACTGTAATAATTTTTAAAATTTAAACATGGATCACATATGTTGCTCATGCTTCAAATGTTCTAAGATTCCTGGTAGATCCCTGAAACCAAGACTAGCATCAAAGCTGTGCACTCTATATTTTTTCTTAAGTCAACATACCTATTGCAGAGTTTAATTTATAAATTAGATACAGTTCAAAATGAATAATAACAGGAATATATAACAATTCCTAAAATACACTGTTAAAAATTGCAACAATCACTACTAGTGTGCTTTGGTGCCATTATTAAGTAAAATAAGGTTTACTTGAATTCAAGCACGGTGACACCAAGATAATCAGTTTGGTAATCGAAATGGCAACTAAGTGACCAATGACTAACAGATGAATAGCATATACAGTTTGGAAACTCTGAACAAAAATGGGGTAATTTGTGCTTCAGCTGGCAGCAAACAGGTGTAGGTTTTATTACAAGCTAGGCATGGTGGTGCACATCACTGAAGACTGACGGATATTCCATTTAACATTTTTGAATTGTTGTTGACTATGGATAACTGAAACCATGGAACATGAAACCACAGATAAGAAAAGTGTTCTATGATATGTTAAGTAAGTTGGTTTTTTAAAGTTAACTATAAGGTAGAATTTGATTTTCTACTGGTTCACAGTTCTGCTAGCACACCTTTGTCTTTTCTCCAAAAGCATCAAGGGAGAATTTAGTATTGCTTTTCTTCATGTTTTCTGTGCAGGTCAGAGAGCATAGTTATTGTGCTGCTAGCTATGTAGAATACAAGGTAAAATATGATTCTGTCATAAAGCTTTACAGAGGCATTTTGCATAACAAAGTCATGCTAATATCCCAAGGGGAATGATCTAAAGTAATAGGATTTTGCTAATTTGGCCACAACAAATAATCTGCAATTAATATCACTACATAACAAATGCTTTCTCTGTTGGCTATTTATCAAATATGTGCTGTCTGAATAAAATACTTGTTAATTTAGTGCTTAATGATTATCTAGTTATTATTATTGTTATTTTAAAAATAATATTAATGGAAGACTTTTTTTAAGACTGAAGGTAATAAAGACCTTTCTTTAACTCTGCACCAACTCAGCTCTTCTGAACTTGTTTTCTGGAGCGCTATTAGTTAATTCTTCTAGTATTTCCTATCCTTAATTTAGTACTGTTCAGCTTTATGAGCTGAACAGTAATAACAATAGAATAAGAATAGAATGCATTGTAAAGTGTAGTTATAACAAACTGGAAGTTAGGAAGAGATGTAGAATTAGTTATATAAGGGGATTTCTTTGCATTTTTGCAACTACTTTATTCATAAAGTACTTTATTCAATAAAACTCAAAGTTCCTTTACTTGAGCTGATATTTAGATACTGTTCACCCTTCTCCCATTTTTTTTATTTGCTCCAGCTTGCCCAAGGGCAAATATGGTTTCAGAAATGAAAGTTATTACAAATACAAATAATTTGAATCTTTTAGAGCATTTGCTGTAACTAAGTATGATTGGTAACTCTTTCACTGATACATTCTTTTTCAGAATTGGAAAACAAATATTTAATTTCCTGAACTTACAAAATCTAAGACTTTTTAAAATGATGTTTATTATTAATTTTCCTTTAAATCAGTTTACTCCAATGTTCTCTATGTCTTTGATCTTTGTCTTATATAATTTTACTTCCTTACTCTGAACCTCTCAAAACTAGGTAGAATCCAAGGTAAAAACAAAAATTCTTAATCTTTACATTTCTATCCATCTTTTCCCTGGAACTAAAGATTTTTGTAGTACAAAAAGTAAATGTAATAATGAAGACATAGACTTTGCTTAGGTAATTTTTAGATACATTCATTGACTACTTGTTACTTTGTTTAATCGTCATATTAAAAGATAAAGAAAATATTTGGCAGTACTAAATTGACTTAAGTCAATATAACTGTGCAATTCTGACAGTTTTACCTGAATTAAAGGTACTATCTTCATTGCCAAGGTTTTGGATACTAGCAGAAAACTATAATAGGTAAAAATGAAAAACCTAACGTAAACACCACAAGCTATGGTGTTCTATGCAAATATAAATCATATATATTTAATTTTTGAAACATAAAAGCATAAGCTTTCAGTATTGGTTATATGAAGTTAATATATTTCCTTTTGTCATATTTATTGACATTGTTTTGTTGGGTTTGGCCTCTAAAATTTATTACTTCTGTTTCTCTTCGCACTCCTAACATAATTTTCAACTTCCCTAAGACTCTCAAGCTTTTCAGAAATCATTTCCTTTCTTAATAAATTGAACTATTATATACTTTAAGTTCTTAAGCAGAACTCCATCAGTCACTTGATCCTTTAGTCTCTTCCTTCTTTGAAAACTGTACAACCCAGATGTTGCTCTTCACCCATTCATATATGTATGGAGCACCTACTACCATTTGACAGAAGCATCAGTATCCCAGGAGCCAGTGCAATGCCTAAGTCAGGTACAACTTTGAACATGAAGCATTCACAGTAGGCCTGAGAAGTGCGATTGGGTGATGCTCATACATGAGTTGAAAGTGACTTGTGGACTTTGAATTAAAATGCTTTATCTCTTGTTTATGGCCTTAACGACTCATTTAACCACTCCTCACCTGATTTTTCTCTATGATAAATATTTCTACTTTTACTATTGGATTTTTAATAACAGTGACTAGTAATATCATAAACAACAATAAAAATAGATATAGCCGTTAACCCCTATGAATGATTCTTCCTCATACACGTCAGGCATTTTACTCATTTAGGAACTCAAGAATTCCTAAAATATATATTATGGATATATCATAGATAAAACCAGGCTAATAAAACATAATTTTCTTGAAAGGGAAAAAGCTAGGAAAAAGCAGAATAGGTTTTTAACAAGCTCTTGAAAGTCACACCCTTAAACATTTTACCATGGATCCTGGAATGGACATCCACAAATGCCTCCAAACTCAACCACTTGTTTCTGTGACTTTTTACCATTCTGTTTTTTTTTTTTTTTTTTGCTTTGTTTTGTTTTGTTTTTGTTTTTGCGGTACTGGGGATCGAACTCAGGACCCTGCGCTTGCTAGGCAGGCGCTTTTTTTACTATTCTGTAAATCACTCAGCACAGCAGAATATTTTCTTATATTTAATGATGGTGAGAGGTAACGCTTTTCTGCAGTGAATAGTCAAAGTAAGGACAACAGGATATCATCACAAGATGATCACAAAAGTGTATAGCTGCTACATGGTTTTATAATCACAATGTGTGATCTGTTCTTGGTTTTGTTTTTATTCACTATTGCTTTCTTATGGATCGTTCTCATGTAATTAATCCAAGATGATTTGTGAATTAGCTTACACATTGCTGAGAAACAGTACCTGACATACATAACTTAAAGGAAAGGTTTAATGTGGCTCACAGTTGCAGAGGTTTTGGTGGTTGGCTGGCTCCATGGCAGAAGGGCCTAGTAGGGGAAAGCTACTTAGTTCCTGGTAGCTGGGAGGCAGAGAGCAAGAGAAGAGCCAGATATACTCTCTCAGGTCATGCCTTGAACCTGTGACACATCCAAAGCACTTTGCTAATCTCCTAGGCATTTGTCAAGTTGACAGTGATGATTTATCATCCCAGTTGACCATTAACCATCACCAAAAATTGGGAAGGAGGGAAGAAGAGAAAAACAGGGGTGTAGAAACAAACACTCAGAAACAGGTATATAGAAAAACCAGAATACAGAGAGGGAGAACAGCTGAAATTTACAAAGAAACAAATGAAAAGAGAAGCATTTGCAGAAGGTTATGCAAAGGTAAAGAAAGAAAGCCTTATGGGTGAAAATGTGCGAGGTTTAATGTGGACGGACAATTAAAGCATGGAGGTTCCTCATGGTGCTGACTGGTGGCTAAAAAGCTAAGCCATTGATTTGAATAGACAAAAGGGCTCACGTGCCCCTTTAGTGCCTTCCAATAATTCACACAAGCAAATTTTCTGCCTTTTTGTCTGAATTAATTGAGCAGAGAGTATTTTGATGTGCTTTCAGGAAAAGCCCACCATCTCTGCCTCTTCAAGATATCTGATGTTATGGATGATACATTGTGTCAACTTGGGGAGTCTAGAGGTTTGGCTGAGTGACTCAGCAGGAAGCCAGGGTGCTTATTTTGTATACATCCTGATTCTGTGGAAGAGGAGGGCATGGAGATTATGTGAGAGCTACATGCCCCACCCCCGGTGGGGGTAGGCTGTTTACAACATAGAAAGAGGCTGCTTGCCCACCATTTCTCCCTTTTGGCTCTTGCTACTTTGCTATCTTCTGCTGCCATGAACTGTAGCCCTCTGACTGCCTCAGAACCAGCCAAGTGTGGACTGAAACCTCCACAAACTGTAAGCTAGATAAACCTTTCCTTCCTTCATTTGGGGCATTGGGTATTTTGTGTTAGCAACGAGGGAAAAGTAGCCAACACATCTGGTCTAAAATATTTCCCGTTTGGGAAAGAGGAAAGGGAAGTAGAAAGGATCAGATTATAACATGTATATGTTTCAGGACTGCAGAATGAATATATTCGTTATGTACTGCAAACATACTAGTTAAAAAATTTTACAAGAGAAATGAATTTATCTTTGAGGAAAAGAAAAAATAAAACATATTCCATTGACATGAGCATCCTATGTAAGTATAAGTCAATATTCTATCTTAATAGAAGCTCAACATCACTCAGTTAACAAAGTAATTTAATTTTTTTCTTATTTCTACATATTGTAGAATTAAACATCAAGATTCACTCGTGTATTGCCATAGTGTATTTTTTACTTTTAAAGATAAACCCTCTTTTCTGTGTGACAAAGCCAAATCTGTACATGTGACCTGTGCTCCTAAGTAGTAAACTACTTTTTTTTTTAACTGACCTGGTACAAAGCCAGAATTCAATTTATTTAAGTTTGTATAAACTTTACTCTTGCTTCTTCATTGAGCAGTCAATGTCTCAGTCACACTGAACTACTGAATTCCTAAGACTTCAAGCTAAACATCAGACAATAACTACTCACAACAGATATTGACTTTCCATGCATAAGAAATCATTTTATGTGCACATTTCAGTGTTCTAGTCACAGCTCACTGGCTGCTATTTCAGCAAGCATCTGTCTGAACCACTAACCAGGCTTTCTCAGATAAACTACATTCGGCATCCCTTACTTAAGTTTTCAGATTTCTTAGGATTTGAAGTATTTGTGTATTACCATTAATAATAGTATCAAACATATAAGGTATGCTAAGACCAGTGGTAAGATCCTCTTTTCATCCATATTTGGTAATTTCATGGATTTGTGATGGAGTGTGTTGCTCAAAATATGTTTTTCTGAACACCTACAATGGGCTTTCTAGTTATTATGTCTTATATAAACATATGTACTGGATATGGCTTTTAGAAGTGACACTTCAGTATACTTAATGTTCAATGTAATTATATAATAAAGAGATCTACTTTTTATGTTTAAGTCAGAATTGTCTGAGTGAATTTTAATTCATTGTTTCCCCTTTGTAACACTAGGGAAAGAAATTATTGATGTAGTCAGCTGGGGTGGGGAGTTGAGAGACATTTCTTTCCCTAAAACAAGCTCTGTGGCCATGGAAACAGTCTGATCCCTCAAACAGAATTTACTTATTTAATCAAATTCAAGTGAAAATGTCTACCGTGTATGAGGTAGAAAATGTGTATAAAGATGTATAAAGATCTTGAGTATCTTGAGTACCTGTGAAAGCCCATTAAAATTGAAGAAGTGTGTATATGTGTTTGGTACTATTATATCACTGAATGTTGGCTTCAGTGCACTTCCAGACATTTAATCAGAGATTTTTTCTGTGGTTTACAATTTCCATATTTATAGCAAAACCCTTATTAAAATAGCAGGTAGGTCCTATAGACTGCTTCCCAGTATGTTAGCTGGGATTGTTTCTTCCTTTGTTTCTTTGTTTCTGGTGTATTTGCTCCTTTCATTAATTTGCAAAATTCTACTGCTATTGACATAAATAATACAGAAGTATAAACTGAGCATTCAGTTAAGCATATAAGATTTCCATTCAGGTAGTAACAATTGAGTACAATGTGATTATTTATAATCATGATTTCGGTGAAAGAACTAACTCATGTAACTGTCTTTATCTGACTTGTAGGGCACATACCTCCCATAGTCGGAGAAGAAAGCAGTTCTTAAAAAATCAAGATTCATGACATAATAGGCAGGTATATTGTGGCAATTGATATATGAAGCCATAAGAAGAAATCTATTGATCCATTGCCTTGTTTTCCTAGGACTTTTCCTTAAACATGTTGTCTTGGTTACTTTTCTCTCATTGCTGGGACAAAATACCCAATGCCCAAAATGAAGGAAGGAAAGGTTTATTTAGCTTACAGTTTGTGGAGGTTTCAGTCCATACATGGCTGGCTCAGAGGCAGAGTGGCACATGGCAGAGGGCAAACATTCATGGCTGCAAAAACAGCAAAAACCACAAAAGCAAAAGGGAGGAAATGGTGGTGAGAAGCCTCTTCCTCTCCCTTACATATACAAACTATCCTCCCTAGGGCAGGTATAGATCTCACACCATAATCTCAGCATTGGATCATGGATCAGTCATAAACTCTATAAGCCACCCCATAACTGCATGAGTATTTGGGGGGACATGCAGACACAAACCATAACACATGTGTGTTGATTAATGTTGCTCCACAAAGTTATAAGGACTTTTTTCCAAATTACTATGCCTGTTATTAGATAACTTATCAACAGGTCCCAGAGAAATACTTGATTACAACCCAAATACCTTAGATTCCCACTATTCAGTCAACTCACAGAGTTAATAATGAACATTTCTGCTTCACTGACTTTTCCTTCAATCAAAAAAAATCTAGCTTTAGCGACAAAACATAAACAGCTGCTAAGCAATGTGTTAACATAAATGATACATAACTAAACTATTGTGTATGCTTTCTGCATCTCACTAATTGTGAATGAACTTCAATACTGTTTGCTCTGGCTAATTTATTCCAAAATTTGAATCTTTATTTCTTTATTTAATTTTATTTAAAAGAAAGTAGTAAATGAGAAACAAACAAACAAACAAAAGAATAGCAGCATACTAGTATCACAAATATAAACAAACCAAAGCAAGACCATTTAAAGTGATACAGGATTTCAAGACAAAATAACACAAAATTAATAGTGGTTGTTATTATGTATCATTATCCTCAACTGTGTTGCTCAGTTTACCAGATATAAGAATGGAAGATTGTTCAAACCATCAAAGAGAATGAGAAAAACAATTATTAGATAAAACATTAGAGATAATACAGTTTCACAAAACAAGATGGTAGGAATTCACCAGGGTAATTCCATTGTAGATTGTTACCTTCAAATCAGTTGCCCAGACTACTACCAGATACAAGCAAGCAAAACCTATCAGAATATAAAAAATTTCAAACATTAACTGTTTCTCTCAACACACCACTAGACATCAGCACCACAGCCATCACAGCCATTCATATATATATATGGCCTTCCTTCTTTCTTTTTTTCTTCTTTCCCACATGCCAGTTGTTCCTTCCTTTGAGTAATTTCTTTCCCTTTCCTATCATCTATTGTACGTTTTGAGTTTTACTTATTCTTTCAGCTTCCTACACCAAGGAGACAATATGACGTTTATACATGTGAGTTTGATTAATTTCACTTATGAGTATGGTCTCTAGTTGAATCCATTTACCTACAAAAGCCTCGAGTTTATCTTTTTTATAGCTGAGTAATACTCCATTGTATAAAAACACCCCATCTTTTTCATCAATTCCTCATTGGATGGGCATTTGGTTTATTTCCAAGATTTAGCTGTAACAAATTGTGCTGCTATAAACATGGGTGCACATATATTGCTGTGGTATGATGTTTTTAATTCTTCTGGGAAAATACCCAGAAGAGGAATAGCTGGGTTAAATGGAACTTCTAATCCTAGTTTTGTGAGAAATCTCCAGACTGATTTCCACAGTGGTTTCAACAATCTTCACTCCCACTAGCAGTGGAGTAGGGTTCCTTTCTCCCCACAGCCTCTCCAGAGATTTCTTGATGATTGCCATTCTTTCTGGGGTGAGATGGAATCTCAATGTTGTTTTAATTTGCATTTCTTAAGTGACTAATGATGTTGAGAATTTTTTCAAATATTTAATTGCCCTTTGTGTTTCTTCATTTGAGAAGTGTGTATTCATCTCAGATGCCCATTTTTGGATTGGGACTTTGAATTTGGGGGGCCTGATTTTTTAAAAAATTCCTTATATGTCCTAGATAGAAGTCCTTTGTCTGAGGAGCAGTAGCTAAAATTTTTTCCCAATTAGTGGGTTTTCTTTTTCCTCTGTTGGCGATTTCTTTAGATGTGCAAAAACTTCAATAAGTTGAGATCCCAGTTGTCTATTCTTTGAAGTATTTCCTGTGCAGTTTGGTTTTTGTTCACAAACTGTCTGCCTATCCCAGTGTCTTCAAGATTTTTACCTACTTTCTCTTCCAATAAATTTAGTGTTTCTGCTTTAATATTTATATCTTTGATCCATTTTGACTTTAATTTAGTGCGTAGTGAAAGACATAGGTCTAGTTTTAGTCTTTGGCATGTGGAAAGCCAGTTTTTCCAGCACCATTTACTAAAGAGGCTATCTTTCTTCCATTGAACATATTTGGCCCCTTTGTCAAAGATAAGGTGAGAGAGTGTTTTTTTAGTTGTGTCTGTATCTTCTAATCTGTTCCACTGATCTTCAGTTCTGTTTTTGTGCCAGTACCATGCTGATTTTATCACAGCAGCTTTGCAATATAATTTCAAGTCAGAAATTGTGATGCCTCCTTCCTTTCCTTTGTTTCCCAAGATTGTTGTTGCTATTCTAGGCCTCTTCTGGTGCCAGATAAACTTTAGAATGTTCTCTTTAGATCTTTGAGGTATATAAGTGGTATTTTAATTGGGATTGCATTGAATCTGTACAACATTTGAGGGAGTATGGCCATTTTCACAATGTTGGTTCTTCCTATCCATGAGGAAAGAGTATCTTTCCATTTTCTGATATCCTCTTCAAATCTCTTTTTTCAGAGTACTGTAATTTTCACTGTATAGATCTTTTACTTCCTTTGATAGATTGATTCCTAAGTTTTTCATCTTTTTAGATGTTATTGTGAAAGGTGTAGTTTCCCTAATTTCTCTCTGTCTGTTTGTTGCTTGTGTACAGGAATGCTATTGATTTTTCGGTATTAACTTCGTATCCAGCTAAGTTACTTAATTTGGTGATTAAACCCCTAAGCATTTTGGTGGAGTTTTGGGAGTCTTTTATGTACAGTATCATGTCATCTGTGAATAATGATAATTTCACTTCTTCCTTTCCTATCCTTACTCCTTTTATTTCTCTCTCTTGTCTAATTGCTCCAGCTAATATTTCCAGAACTATATTGCAAAATTTGAATCCTTATCTCTTTCTAAATTTTTCAAGTTTTTATAATTCTTCTACTTTATGGTTTTGTGATGTTCAGGCTTCTGAAGAACTCAATTTAGAAACCTCATTTTTTTTTCCCATAAGAAAGACATTATAGAGACCAGTAATTCTTTAGATACCTTGCCTAAATCTTTTTAAAATAAGTCAGTTTAAGACCTACTTGTGTTCTGAGCACTCCTGTTTTTTAGGGGGTCTCAACATTCATGTTACCAAATACATAACTCAAAGAACACATCTATGTGAGTTAAGATACATCTGATCAATTGAAGTTGTCTTTCAGAGACACTATGAAACATATATTACTCTAATTTTTTTCTTTTTGGATTTTGGGTCTATATCTATTGTTTAGGTCTCCAGCAGAATTTTTAAGGCTTATGGAACTCTCATGTGTTTTTGGTGGTGTAACTCTTAAAACCTAGAGGAATAAATAAATTTGTAGGGTCCTACACCAGCAAAACAGTGCTTCTTTCTGTCCTGTCTCGCCTTCACCCACTATGGCCAGCAACTTTTTAAGCCCTTCTCATCAGGATGTTTCCATGGGTGATTTTCACTTTAGATTTTAAATCTGAGACTCTATAACTCTATTTGACATTTAAAATTATCTTGTGCCAAACTTTTTCATTAGTATTATCTGGTAGTAGTGCTTCTGTGTCTTCTATTAGTTTATAAAGTCTCATGCTAAAAAACCACTTATGCATTCTCTTTACTCCTCACTCACAGTGACATATGCTCCAGAGCACAGTGAATAAAACTTCAGGACATAGATTGAAAATTCTTGCTCTGGAGGTACAGTTGGTATAGTGGACATCCAAAGAGTGGGCTTGTATGAGTCATTAGTGCTCCTCGTTGCTTTTCTCTTACTCACACAAACCAGGGGCCAGGAGTCAGAGGGGGATCTAAGGTTCCAGGTCTTCTCAATATTCCACCATTAACTCTCCACTAATCCAGGGATGGGGGAATGAAGACCCAAGGCACACATGCTTATGACTGACAGTTGTATACAATGGAAGATTCTAAAAAACCTGAGGAGTCTACTTTCTTCCCACCTGAATAGAATCATAGCTCTGTTTTTGAATAATTGACCTCCTCACACCAGTTACTAGTGCCTGAGTTGGCCTGGGGGGGGTTTGGTAGAGCACAGATCTGAGTGCTCTGCTTACAAGGCCCCTGGTAGAGATCTGATGCCTTTTAGGAAAACCCTGGTGACAAAGCCAAGCCTGCTCAGTAACATGCACTCTGTTGAGCATGTGTAGACATCTCAGGGAAGCCATGCCAGAGGCCTGCATTCCTGTGTGCCTCTGTGTGTTTGGAGCAGACTGATTCCTATTTCAGCTTTGTTCACATTCACTATCGCAAACCTCTCCTGGACCGGGGCTCTAAAATCCTCCTGTTCATTCCAGATTTGGCTTCATTCTGTCTGGAGTGTTCTGATTTATTCCCTGCACAGCTCACAGAAAGCAAAAGACTTATATTTATTCTGAAGCTACCTATTTCTGTGGGCTTAGAATTGTGTCATTGCCAAGATTTCCTGGGGAAATTGGGAGGAATTTGGCTGATATTTTCAGATAATCATTCATCACTTTCAATCTGTGTCCATCTTTCAGCACCATAAAGCACATAGGCTCACCTCACACTCGCAAGTACAGCATCCAGTCACATCATACATACCGTAAGCACACACACACACACACACACACACACACACACACACAATGCCATACACTCATGCACACGCTACCACACAAACATCACATAACCAGAGCATTTTGTTTCAGTAGCACATGTGGGACAACATAGTTTTGCTGCAAGATCTGCTCATATACTGAAATAAGTAATGTGAAGGGTTTTATTCTAAATGCTGGATATGAAAAAGGCAGCCCACAAATCCCCCAAAAGGAAAAGAAAAGTGCAGGCCAAATTCCATATCTTAGCATCAGCTCACCAGTTTAGATCTTTTAAAGTTACAAAGCTTGAAAAACACCCTGGAAGATCCCAATTCATGGACAAAAACAAACAAACAAAAAAAAATGTACCAGGTTTTGATTTATCTCAGGAGTGAAAGACATGAGATGAAGTGTGCAAATCCCAAATCACATGAGCATGATGGTACACTTCTGTAATCCCAATGCTCTTGGAGGGGAAAACAGAATTATGAGCTCAAGTCCAGCTTTGGTAACCTAGTGACTTAACAAGACCCTATCTCAAAATTTTAAAAAAGGGTTGGGGAAGTAGCTCAATGAAAAAGCCTTGGGAGAATCCTAGAACCGCAAATAAATAAACAGATAGAACCTGGAAACGTATGTCCTGGTCCTTAGTGCTCTATCTGGTTCTTTCCAGTTTGCCTCTGGTAAGGGAGACTTTAGCAAATTGGAGTCTGTTTTTTCCATCCAGCCTTATTTTGCCGTTTTCTCTATCATGCTACAGGGACCTCTAAGTTGAGAAAAGTTGAGAGCCAAGAACTCTCCCTGTGAGCACCAGGGAAAGACTGCAGGGAAAGACTGAGTAACTCATCACAGAAAGTTAGAGAAATGATGAAATTAGTGTATATCTACTGCCAAGAGCTGTAACCATAGGAGCGTTTATGAAGCTCTGTTAAAATGTTGAAAGGCTCCAAGATTTTGCAACTGCTCTTTCTCACCCAGATCACTTTCTTCTTGTTCTTCATCTGCATGTCTACTACTTGGCTTTTCAGGCTCAGATGAAGTTACATCAATTTTAATGGGTTTCGGGGCTGGGGATATAGCTCAGTGGAATAAGTGCTTGCCTAGCAAGCACAGGGTCCTGAGTTCGATCGCCAGTACCGCAAAAAAAAAAAAAAAAAAATTTAATGGGTTTCTTTCACTTCACAATCAAAATGTCTTAGCATCCTGGCTCAGTAATATCTCAGCATCCTGGGGCTGTCTGCTGAATGTCTCATCTCACACTACAGTAAGAATATGGACCATCTCTAACTTTTGCTGCTTCTTTGTTTCTGTCAACTTCTATCACGATGCCAAGTAAACTGAAGAACTACAGTGAAGATATTTTGAATAAAGGGATTGCTTTAATCTGAAACTTCCCAGAGCCTGGATTTTCTGCTTCTCCTTTTTCAACTGGAGATAACATAACTTGTAGTCGAAGGTATAGAAGCTGCCTCAAGAAAGAGACATCATGTTAACAGCAATGCACATTCCATAAAGTCATAGTTCATTTATTGCTTTTGCTTTGTAGTATGCTACTGAGTATTTATTCAGAAGGTCACCAATAAAGGGAGACTCTGCATAAATAAAAATTCTCATGGTAAGAAGGCAAAAATCTCCAACAACCACTTCATGAAAAGAAGAGGATTCTGCCTCCTGAACTCCCATGTATAAAGACAGGTAATGGGGCTGGGGAGGTGTTCCAGACCACGAGTCCAGGCAGTGTCCTGATTCTTTGCCATCAGCAAATCCCTAACAGAAGTGAAGCTGATCTCTCAGCCCTTCTTCTTCTGCTCTTTATGGCTCTGCTCTCTAAGCAAAAGGAAGAAAGGGCCAGGCCCTTTAAAAGGTCAGTACCTGTGTTTAGTATTCATTGGGACTTAGGAGGCCAAGTGCCATAGTGAAATTAATTGACCTGTGCTCGGCTGCAAACTCTTAGAAGGTTCTCTGCCCCGCTCTCAATTTTACCCTCAGCCCACCAGGATGCCTCCAACCATCTACTAAAAACAATGCTGGGCACCTTACAAGAACATAAATGCAGTATGTGAATACATCACTCACCATTTCTCATGCCTAATTATCTGGAAATCTATAGTGGTGTCGTGCATATTTGCTTTAGAAGCTATTTGCTCTTCAGACTTCCCAATTCCAAACCCCACTATGCATTAATATACCCTTGTTCTTTGCCGCTTCTGTTCTCAGGTTGTTTTCTTTTTAAATTTCATTCCTTTTTAATGTATTAAGTCTTTTTACCACTCATTTTTTTGAAATATCTGTGTGTGTGTGTGTGTGTGTGTGTGTGTGTGTGTGTGTCCTTTAGTATCTAAGCAATCTAAGTTTAGTAGAATTTCCAACTTGCCTTTGGAGATAGAAACAGTTTTTCCAGGCAAAGAGGAAGAAGTATTACCTTAATGAAGCAAGATGATAGCACTAGTGAGAAATAAGATGCCCCAATTCACAAGTTTTCTAAAACATATGTCCAAAATCTGTGCCCAAAATGGTCTTCATAAAGTGCTGTATAGCCATATCATTGACAAAACCAAAGCAAACTTTAACAAAATCTCCCCAAATAACAAGCAAAGCAACTGGAATTTTTCTCAGGTTGGAATAACATTTTAGCCATATGAAACATTAATATGTGTCTCCCACAAAGGGAAATAGGCTGATGTTAATCCTTTTTTACAGTCGTCTTCGCAGGGTTTCAAGCAATTTATCAGCTGTGGAAGGAAACCTGTGTTTTCATTAAACAACAAGAGTGGGAGAGCTGGGAAGGCAAGAAAGAGAAGGACAGGGTCTGTGAGAGGTTACGCAGACTTTGTATAAAACTGCAGCTCTCAGGAATGTTTTCACCCTTATGTTTGTCACATCAGGGACATGATATTAATAATTACTAGAAGAGAGAAAGAAAGGAAGGAAATGGAGAGCAGGATAGGAGGGAGGAATGGAAGGGGAAGAAGAAAAGAAACACAGGAAAGGATGGAGGAAGGGGAGGGGAAAGAATGAAGGAAATGAGAAGGAAGAGAGAGGTCATTGCTTCAGCTGCTGGGACCTGCTTCAGCATGTAATGTGAAGAGCTATGCTGTTTCCTAGGAACAAAGGCTTGAACAGCAGATTGTCAGTAAGGAGATTGTGAAACTCCCGCCTACTATAATATGCCAGAGTTCATCTTTGTCCTATCCCAAACACCTCATCCTCTGATCCACGGCTTGTAAAATCGGGCCCGGCGGGAAACTGAGCTAAAGCCCAAAGATGGATGTGTATATGTAACAACACTAGTATAAGATCTGTGCACATATTTCTTTCCCATTTCACCATGGTCCTATGGATAGGGAAGAGTACACGAGAAACATACTAATTTTGGAGTTCACAGAATTGCAATTTAAAATTTGTTAAAGACCTACTTCTGCTTCCTGGGGATCAAGTGTTCCGGGGTGTCTGTGAGAGTAAGCCTCATCTTCTTCCTCCACCTATTCTTCAGTGTTACCCGAGGAATGTGTTCCTTCTCTGTCTGGTGACAGTGACAGAAACGAAGGGCGTCTACCTTGGGAAGTTACCTGGTGCTTTCAGAGAGCATGTGCTGGTCTGCTTTGGAGCATAACGTGAGGCAAGAGAACTACAGCTTGTGCCCTGCACCAGCAAATGGATGAGACGAAGCAAAGTCTCATTGGAAGAGTCCTTTACTATTGCAAATCTAATCTGTGTTCCACAATCTCAGTTTTTTTGTCTGGGTTGTAATTTACTGCAGAGAACTTTGGTCAATCATTCATTTCCTTTGGTGCCGGAAAACAAAAGAATATTATAAGGAAAAAAATAACAACGGTTGTGGAATGCCTAATTTATTGCCTAACACATCATATGTCCTTTATACTCAGCTGGGCTTTGTTTGTCTTTCTAACTGTTACTCTCCTGTAGTACATAATCAAAAATATGTGTTAATTCATTGCGGTCAAGTATAGTGCCCACGATTAAATTAGATAAACAAGATTTTTTAAAATGTCCTAATCTTAATTACTTTTTTATGTAACTTACTCCTCACTAACCTCACAAACCTGAAGCAATATAGGAAAAACAAAGTGTTAATTTAGGCAGTTTTGGAGACGTTGATTAATGCAGAAAGATATTACTCACTAATTACCGACAGAACCCCCTCATTTGAACTCAATAACAGTTTTAATTAAAATTCTTAGTCTCCCAAAGCATGGTTCCCTTAACCTGGTTTAATTATTTTGTGGGTCTTGCCTATGACCTTGCATTAATTTGCGTGGTGCTAAACATGTTTCTCTATTTGTCTAGAAACGTGCTAATATATAGAAATTTCACATTTTAGCTAAAATCAACATTAACTACTGCTTGCTTCAGCAACACATATACCAAAAACGTTAATTAAAGATGCCAGTTGGTTAATTGGGCTTATCGATGTATCATATATGCACTTAAAATGCAAATAAATGATGGGCATTAATGTCGAATATTTAATAATATTATATGTGATTTCAACTTGCTTATATAATTTTTTTAAAATGTGAAGTTGTTAACTATATACCACTTATAACAATAGAAGAAAAAGGTTTAAAATGATTCTATAACCTGTCTTTTTAAAGTACGTGGTACTAATCAAACATTAGCTATATATCAAACTTTGAGCGATACTTTATTTTTAAACTGAAAATGTGCTGTAAATATATAAGCCATTCTGCTTTGGGAATTTATCTGCAGACCCACAAGTATACATACAAGAAATTTTCATATGTATTATTTGTAACAGGGAAAATGGAAAATCTCCTGAATATCTCTCAGTGGTATACATCTGCACAACAAAGCAGAAGTATAAGTACGCTCATGAAAACACGTTTTGAGTACGTTGCACAACATTTCAGATGGGTTGCAGAGACGAGAAAAGAG
This sequence comes from Dinomys branickii, assembly GCA_004027595.1. Classification (NCBI taxonomy): domain Eukaryota; kingdom Metazoa; phylum Chordata; class Mammalia; order Rodentia; family Dinomyidae; genus Dinomys; species Dinomys branickii. The sequence goes on along the minus strand of PVLD010005324.1, from coordinate 5,585 downwards.
TCTATGGCTGCAAGAAAGATGCAATTTATTAATCCAAGGATGAAGAACATCAGAAAAGTGAGGTGATGTGATTGAGATAGAGCAGGTTCAACCTGCCTTCGTGAGGTTTGCTCCCAGCTGCGGGCTTCCTACAAAGATTCTCCCAAAGTCACATTGGACCCAGGTAGAGTCCTGTTGCTTCTGCTCAATAAATTGAATTCTTGCTTTGCCACTGACATTATATATCCTAATTTCAGTTACCATTGAAAAGAATTTACATTAATAATCTATACTCTCTGTTCAGGAAAATATTTATACTATTGGGTCTTATTGAGCTTGAGTTAAACACAATACCAATAAGATCACTTTCCAGTAAAAGAGAAAAGAAAGAATTGGTGCCTAGATATTCTCATCCAAGATTTCTGTGTCTAGTTCTGTGGAGTCTTGGAAAGCTTATATTTTCAAAAATGATTTTGAAAAAAGGAATGAAGAGGAAAGGAAGGACTGGGAGCGAGAGATAAAGGGACTGGAAGGAAGAGAAAGCACACATTCATTAAAACTGTAATCATGATGTAAACCTATTAATTTTATATTAATTAAAAAAAGAATAGAAAAACTGCAGTACATGAAGGTGTCAGCCAAACTAGACTTTAGAGGTAAGCTCCCAATGGTTTATGTCTAGATGTCCCATCAAAACCTCATGTGGTCATAGGTGAGGCTTTTCAGAGGAGGCTGGACCTAGAATGTGTAATGTTGGGACTGATTCACGGCCCAATGCTAAGATCAAGTGTGCCCCACCCTAGGTGTGAGTGCTACAGCCCTAAGGGCCAGTAGCCTGGATAGAATGTAAGGCACAGAAAGAGGGGTGCTGTTGTCGCTTGCTGCTCCACTACTTTGCTGCTGGCTGCCTTGCTGCCTCCTGCCTGCCATGGACTGTTTCTCTCTGCAATGCTACCCTGGCCTACAGAGAGCCACCTACGAATTGAAGCCTATACAAACTGTGAGCTACAATAAAACATTTCTGCTTTAACTTTGAGTGTCAGGTATTTTGTCACAGCAACAAGAGAAGTAACCAAAATTATATATGTCGTTTTAAGTACACATGCATCCCTTCTTAGTGCCATTCTGAATCAGCTAAATGTAACACATTTGATCATCTAATCCTTCACAGGTTTTCATGAGAGTCAGAAATACCAAAGCTACTATTCTCTTTAAAACACACACAGCAGTTGAAGTTATTCACCCATTACAGCAACAAAATATATAATTGTTTTAAGGATAAACTACTGATATTGGATGAAGAAGCTGTCCTCTTCAATCTCTGTTGTTCTTCTACACATACCTGTGCATATGTCTACATCTATGCACAGTAAAGAAGGAATGCCCATCAGAGAAACCTATGGTAAACACGCAATACACATGTAGTAAACATGAAGACTGAACAGATCATTTAGAAGGAGAATTTTTCTAGGTGTAGAAATGCATCTGTAGTTTTCAGACTCTCTCTCCTTTATTTTTAAGATAAAATCGAGTCAAAGTAAAGGCTTATAATTTAATTCATTAGTGCTTATCTGAACAAATATTGCAAAAGAAACATTCTCAAGAGCAGTGCTGTATTTAATATGCTTTGAAATATCTGCCCTCTGAACAACCATCACACACTTCAGGAATAAGATAAATGCTGTAACATATCATAATTTCATGTCAACCTTCATGACACTCCAGCCCTACTCACTCTCCATAATTAACTGTGTTCTCCAGCCTGTCTGAAATTCAAATATAGATGGAGTTGAAGAAGATATCCATAAACATTGTTGTTATTAAGTCTGTAGTTTAAGCAAGCAATTTAGAATGGTACATTAATGATATATTAATGATGATACATTGATGAAAACTAAGATTTAGATAAAATCTACGTTTATTACTTTAACTTCTATACAGACAAAAAGTATAGTATCATTTTTTAAAAAATCTTCAACTCTCAGAACAATGAGTATTGAGGTCGGGCATGGTGGCACACACCTGTAATCCCAGCACTTGGGAGGCTGAGGCAGGAGGATAGTTGCGAGTTCAAGACCAGCCTGGTCTACAAAGTGAGCTGAATGCCAGCCTGAAGTGCACATGGAGACCCTGTCTCAAAAAGACAAAAAAAAAAAAAAAAAAAAGATGAGTATTGAATTCCTAGTCATCTTATAAAGAAAATGAAACATCCAAGCATCTGCTTTGCTCTCCCATGCACTTCTATGACTTACTTTAAGTTATTCTTTACTAAATAAGTCGCAGAAACTGTCACAAAAGCCTTGCTAAGGAATGTACAATAGCTCTTCCTAATCATTTTGTATAGTTTTAGTCATTTGTGTTTAGTTAAGGTCCAAAATTACTGACTAGAAAATTATAAAAATCAATAATTACTGTTTCAAATCACACACCTGATGACATTTTAAGAGGTCTTTGCAAGGATGCGGGTCTTCCCTTTAACACATGTGTGCTCCATAGATCACTCAGCCATTAGCAGCTTGGTAGCCACCTGCTTTATCTTCTAGTTTGCCAGATCACCTGTTGCAGTATTATTGTAGGGCTGGAATGGTTGTGTTCAAAATATCCTAATTTGATTTAAAGATGGAACAAGGCACAAGATTATTGGTTCTGGCAATTTTCATATAGCAAAGAGAAGCCATAGAGTTCCTTCTTCAAAAGCAAAGGTTAAATTTTTCAGTAGGAAAGAAAAAAAGATAAATAATATTCTAGGGCTGTTGACCTCTGCAGGAAGGATGAGCCTTCTGTTTGTGAGTTTATGAAGAAAGGAAGTGAAATCTGTACTAGTTTTCCCATTACATTTCAAATTGTAAAATATCTGGCCACAATGCCTGGAGTTAGGAAGGGGAAGGTGTCTGTACATGGTACTATCTATCCATGAGTTCAAGCATCCACTGAGGGTCTTGCACTGGACCCATGGATAAAGGGAAAGTGTTATGATATCCTCATGGAGAATGGAAGTAGCTTCTTAAAATCCTCACTTTCTTCCTAAATCTCATCTCGCCATTTTTAATTAATCCTTTTATGTGTTTCTAGGTCAAGAGTTTTCAGAACTCTCAGTTGGAAGAATGAGAGACACAAGTCTCTGGAAAATTTTTATTCAGTGAAATGTTTTCATTTCTGCTTTTCAGTGACCTTATCAATGGTTTTAGCTTCTTGACAGTCTTAATATCAATTACATTAGCAATTTGCAGTCTGCTGCTGCTCTCTATCATGATCCACCTGTGTCAAAGCTTTGAAATAATGTAAAACAATAATCCATTATTCCTTTTCAGTGTTTCTGAGGTTTTGATTTTCACTCATTAAAGTGTATGCTATTCTTTTTTAAATTTATTTTTATAAGTATGTGTTTGTACTGCATACTGATCACAATTCTCTTCATTATGGGGAACTGCTGCACATCTATAATGCATCTTAATTCTTTTTACTTCTCTTTCTCCACTCCTGCCCCCTCATTCCCTTCACAGAAGCAGAGAGGAAGCTGGCTGCTTCTGCCTTCTCTGGGTACAATTTTTACAGTGCCAGCTCATCCACAGGTTTGAAAAACTCAAAATAGTATGTTAAAAATGTATAGGTCTTATTTGTGAATATCTTACTTAATAGAGGGCATTGAATTCAGAAATCTCCATAGTAAAATAGCTACTGTGTATTCACAAACAAACTCAGACCTTATAGGATACTATTGGAAATGTTTATCGAATGGATGTGGTATTAAAATAGTATAAAGACAATTCACAGAAGTAAGAGTGAACAGAATACAGTTTTCAAGTTTTTGTGCTAAGACCAAATCATATCACCTAGCAGAACTATAATACTTCATCCATAGAAGTCTAGAGGGGGCTTACATCTGTGTAGCAGGCACCACAAGTTGCCTGACTCAATGCTTCCCCGTTGCTTTTCTTTACCAAGGAGGTCTTGTCATTTGCTTTCCTGCCTCCTCCTCCTCATTTAGTAGTACTTCCATGACACGGTGCTGCCCAACAGGACTTAAGTGAATCACTGCTAGAGTAATTTTTGGAGACTATTACAAAGTTGTTATGGTTTGTGTGTGGATGTTCATCCAAACCCTCATGAGGAGGACTTCTAGAGTTTATGATTGATCCATGGTCCAATGCTGGGATTATAGATGTGAATGCTTCACCCACCCTGGGGCAGATAGTTTGCATACAATATATGGACTTCTCCTTGCTTTTACTCCTCTTGCTTTTGCTGTCTTCTACCGCCAGGAAAAGTTGCCCTGTGCCATGTGCCACTCTGCCTTAGAGCCAGCCAAATATGGATTAAAACCTCCACAAATTGTGAACTAAATAAACCTTTCCTTCCTTAATTTTGGATGTCAGGAATTTTGTCTCACCAATGAGAGAAAGGTAACCAAGACAAAGTAAAGTGAGGCATGATAAAAATTTAGGGTTTATTTGAGCAAACAGTGAATGAATACAGCAGCTTCAAACTAAACACAGTTCAGGGAACAAGAGAAGGACATAGAAGTAAACTAAAGGATATATTTAGTCATAGTTATACAGTTGCTTTAATTGGCTTATATTTCTAGAAAAAATCCTAGTTATATAATTAGAGATATTTCTGATTGGTTACTCTTAAACTTCATTTTCCTTTTTTTTTTTTACCTTAAAAAAATAAAAGTACAAAAACATATAAACAAACAGACACCAATTAGCATAAAAAATAGTACAATCACAACTAATCTATAGACAAGGTGACATGGACTCAACAGTGGTTATTTCTTTATCCATTGATATGTTCGAAGTGTAAATATATGAACCCATATACAGACATGCAAAATAAGTCAGAAAATCCTCTCAACAACAGAAAAAACACAAATACCAAAAATCCAAAGACAAAAAACAAAACAGGCAAACAACAACAGTAACAACAACAACAAAAAAAAAAACCCCACCAAGAGTTGCTGCTTTGCATATTGATATCTTCGAAGTGTGTGTTCAGGATAACACATACAGACATACAAGATTCATCAAATAACCCGTCATCAATTATTTCTTAGCATTAAGTGATATAATACAATAGTAGAACCATGTTAGCTCTCCTGCATATATGTATATTCATATATACATACATACATTTTTGTCTCTTTCTTTTCTCCTTTCCCTCGTCCCATCTGTTCTTTGTTTTAAACAGATTTCCTTCATGACTCTCAGTTTATATTCCCACGCTCGGGTTCTTACACCAGTGATACAATACGTTGCCTGCACATGTATCGCTGATTTATTTCACTTATGAGTATGGACTCCAGTTTTGACCACTTGCCTACAAAGTCCCCAAAACTGTCTTTCTTTATAGCTGAATAATATTCCATTATATAAAAATGCCACAATATTTTAATCCAGTCTTCTGAGGATGGGCACTTGGGTTGCTTCCACATTTTAGCTATTACAAATTGTGCTGCTATAAACATGGGTGCACATATATCAGAGTGATATGATGTTTTCAGATCTTCTGGGAAAATACCCAGAAGAGGAATAGCTGGTTTGAATGGAACCTCTAGACCTAGTTTGCGGAGAAATCTCCAAACGGCTCTCCACAGTGGTTGCACT